>JABFPN010000319.1:0-52532 GCA_022817305.1 Leptoteleia sp. ZL-2020 | reverse complement strand
CGACAAAGGCATAGCAATTGTACTCTACGCTGTCCTTTGCTTCTCACTGCGTCGAAGAGTAATCCGAGATTTTTGAACTTTAGGACTTTCATGGCTAAAGTGACGAAATTCTCACACATTATCTATTAAAAATTACCCATTTTCTTTCATTTTTGTACTCAATTATATTATAATTTAGTCCCTACAGTATAAATTATAAAACTTTGAAGATTATGATAGCAAATAAATTGCTAAAAAGGGGTATGAAACCGTACGTAAGGGATAAGTAAAATAATGAAAAACTTATTTTATTACAGCTCAACACTCCAACTGGGGGATGGAGAAAAAAGACAAATCATTACGTAGAAGGTGGTGATTTTGGAAACCGAGAAGATAGAATCAACGAACTTCTCAGACGCATGGTGTAACTGAAAGTATATAACAAATAAACTGTACTTTATCAAGAAAAAAAAAGTACATTATAACACCAAGAGCTAATTGACAGCGATCATAGACGAGTGTAAAGTTGACCATACGAGACAAAGTCGAGATGGCCAATTTTTACACGAGTCTTTAACCGCTGTTCCACCTTTTGTTACTTTTTGCAACAAGTACGAAAAGTGCCCTTTTTCCGACCTTGTTTGAAACAGCAAGTGGCTGATTTTAGATTGAAAATAGTCACAAGATACAGATTAATTTATTTCTTATAAATTAATGTATATTGAATGTAAATAAACTTCTACTTGTTTTTACCGAAGTTTTTTTGAATAAAATGACAAATAATTGAAAAACGAAATAAGACGTCCAGTATTAAATAACAATAAATATATTTTTATTCCAAATATATAGCATTCGTGTTTACATTGCAAATTAGATTAAAAATAATACCTACGATTATACACGTAATGGATTAAAAAGGGGGGGGAGAGAAAATATACAATTATTCTATATCTTTAATGGCATTCGCGTCGTACGATATTCTGACAAAATTCACGCTTTATTTATTCACGAACGTTACAATATTTACCTTAAATAATCGTAATTGATTGTATAATCGTATAAAATAACGTTAATAAAAAAAAAGAAGTTACTCGATTACAAAATAATACCGTACTCAGTAATACACTCGGTTATTATTCCTTATTTTACGACAAATACTTGATACGCAGCTTCCTTTTTTGCATTTATAAATACTATTTTGTGTGTTTGATCGATTAATCGAAATTACCCAATTGACATTATGGAATTTGCAATTTGTCCTCTCATAAACATTTTGCAATGTTCGATTAATCGATTGTCAAGAAAAAAAGGACAATTATCCTCCATCAAGCAGTCCTACAAAAGTATGAAAGTCATTTTTTTTTTCGTGGCACTTTAAGCTCCTCTGACACTCAAAAGGGATACGCAAACTTATTTGCAAAGGAATTGCTGTCAGAGCAGGATCTACATTCTTGAAATCATGCGAATTCCGATATTAAATCATCTTTAACAAAATGGCGCCCGTGACAAAATGGTTCCACTTTTGTAACAATTGAAAATCGATTTCATTAATATGATTTGGAAAGGATATTTGCGGGTGAAAATGTTGCATAATTTCAAAAACAATTCTGGAAAGCAGGCAGCTTTGCTTAGCGGCACTCCACTTGACCGTGAAATGCTTTATTTACTTTCTCCTACACCTTTCTAGCTACTTGGTTCGTATACGCAGAAGGTCGATCCGATCAGTTGACCCGCTCGTTGATTTATTCGTTTGAACAAACAAATGGAAATCAATCGATCCGCCGTTATTTATCACCGCGCTCGTGGTTAGAAGAAGCACTTTCTCCGAAGAATTCAGAACATCATCATGTCGTCTTTAACGATGGAGCAGTGGGGAGGAGGGAGGGGAAAAAAAGTGAAAGAAGAAAATAAAGAAATGTATCACGACACTTCCACTTAATCCACAGGCCGGACAAAGTACGAAATCACCATCTTAAGGTTGTGAAAAACCAATCCGTTTTAGCCGCAGCTTCCACGAATGAACATTGAATCAACGTGGATTCAACGTGCAATAGATGGGGGGTTTTTTGCTTTTGTTACAATAGCAGCCAACGTGGAAGACGACTTCTTTTCTTTTATAATATTTTTGCCGGATCATGACGAAAAGTCGCATTTGTTCGTGCGAATGCGGTGAAGCTTTGCGTAGAAGATGGCAGCACTGATCGTCGTGATGGCCAGGGCCACGAACATCAGCAGGAAGGCCGCGTAAAAGCTGCCGTTACATAAGCATATGTGATTCTCAAAGTCGGCATCCTTCACAAAGGCATCGCTGATATCGCGAAGTGCCTGCGTCGTCGCGGGACTCAAGTCTTCCGGCATCACGACCTTGAACCCGCGCGTCACTCTCACCGGCGCAGAGGCGACATCTACACTCGAGTTAGATATAAGGGACGATATGATGGATCTCCTGCGACGACCCGGTTCAATTTGCTATAAAAAAAGTGAAATATAATTAGAATTACGTCTTCTCGAGTGTCGAAATAAAGCTATAATAGATGGAATCATTCAAATATTCTACCTGATTTGCATCTGGACACCCTTCGCAGTCAGTTTTACAAAGTTCCACATTGCATTCGATGAACAAGTCCATAACATCTGGGAATTTGAACGCTTGGAAGAACGCGTAAGCTATAATCGAGGCTCCGGTGTTTCCCGTTTCCCTAGTTTTTTGGAATGCGCCAAAGAATTTTGGCTTTAGAATGCACCCTCTTTCATCAGTCAGCCGAACAATGTTGGTGGAAGATTCATCTCGAGCAATACAATCACGTACCTGATTCCATGTTAAAGGAAATTAGTTTGAATCATTGGAGTCCGAGAACATTTTTAATTTTTAAACTCTATTGATACTCACATGAAGATCAAAGCCAGGATCACCTTCGACGGATACTACCAAGGTCATAGTTTCCCCAATTTTCACAAGTCCGTTTGCTGCTGGAGCGAAAGGTCCCTTTCCTATTTGAATGTCTAACTTAGCCGAAGCAGTGTCACCGCTGAAGGTCACGATTTCTTGGTTCAACATATCTACTGAAAGGGTTACAGTTAGAGCTTTGTTGATGTTTCCCTCCCAAAGACATCGCACACTTCTAACCGTATCCCATATTTCTTGGATCCCTGGCTCGTTCTACCAAAAGAAAGGGTATATTTCAATGAAATGGATTCTTATTAAAAATTTCTCTGACGAATATTTTAAGCTTTGCATTTGTTACCTGCAGAACCAGGACGTTTTCCAAGTAAGCCTGTCCGGCTTCTCCTTCAAAATCGTTGATAAACTGAGTGCCGCAAGAATCCAAATTTACCGTAAACTTGAACTCTTTTTGACCAGAATTTTGCTCCACGTAACGACATTCAGGATTCATGTAAAATCCCTGAAATAATTGTTCGTGCAAGAATTGTAGGTAAAATATTTGGGAAAGCTTTCTACTAATTTGAACAAACCTACCTTGGAGTAGATCAAACCGTCGAATTCACGATTAAACTCTATATTGATGGTCATCATAGTTTTGCTGCATTCAACGTCAATTGCATGAATATGCGGCGGGTGTTTCAAATCATCGTCGGCTGGAAGATTGGTTTCGACTCCGTTATTTTCTGAACCGTCACCGGTCTCCGTTGGTTCTGCAAAATTTAGTACAATAATTACCAAAGAAAGTGTTTAAAAATAACATCAACTGTACACCATACAATAATTACTTACCTTGACCAGGACCACTTGGTCCGGGGCTCCCGCCAGGACTGCCACCTGGTGTCCCACCTGGAGTCCCACCTGGAGTACCACCTGGAGCTTCACCGGGCGTTCCTCCTGGACTTCCTCCGGGCGGTGGTCTGGTAGAAGGGCCGGGTCCTCCTCCGGGAGATGGTGTCCCTCCACCGGATGGTGTAGGAAAACCTGGCTGAGGTCGGCCATCCGGGGAAGGGTACCCGTAATCCGGAAAGTTATCGGATCCAGGGGGTGGAGAAGGCCTGGGAGGAAGATAGGTGGTTGAAGTGGCCGAGGGTGAAAACGGTTTTGGCGCGGCAGAAGTGGGAAAAGATTGAGAAGACGGACCGTACGGGGCGCTGGAGGTGGAGAAAGGTGGGAACGGTCTGCTGGAAGAGTAGCCATTTCCAGGCGGCGTGTAGGAGGTCGAAGGTCTTTGAACCCCGCTGACTTCGTTTACATTGGGAGACGGATAACCGGGTTGAGCAGTTGTGGCGGGCTGAAACGGCCGAGGCTTTTCTGGAGGCCTTTGGGTACTGTACGGTGGCAGATAAGCGTTTTCTGACTGTTGACGAGCTGTTGATGGAAATATTTCAAACAATTCAACGTTTATCTTTTGAACTCAAGAATTTAGTGGATGTTAATGGAAGTCTAGTGAATGTCAAGGACCTACGTTTTCTAGAACCCTGCCTATAAAGACCCTGTATCCATTCCAAAATGTTTCTGGCCATTACATCAGCCGACGTGTCTTCCCTGAGCGCTCGCGTGAACCTCGACCGAGCTGAAAATGAACGTCGTTAGTCTTCCAATGGAAACATCAATATGAAATTATGATGCTCGGACAATGTGCCGGCTTATGCTTACTGATGACTTTCTCGGTGTCACCTCTTCTGCCTCGTCCATGGTCCTCGGCGATTGCGACGCTCAATATTGCCACGAAGAGCACTAGTGCGCGATATTTCATTACAATTCTGTCAACAGAAAGACATATTTCAATGTGAAAGTTCGAACATATTACTCTGCCGAAGAGCTATTACATATTAAAGAGATGGTACATATAAATCTGCAAGTACACGTCATGGATGGTTTATGGATAGAGGAGAATCTTTTCCTAATCTTTTTTGGAGTCGCCAACATTGAAACGGTCGGAATCAATAATGGGCACTAAGGAAATAGGATCCAGCAAATTCAGCGAGTAAAACCGACCGGCACTTGGGCCTTCCTCGACGCAATTTCATTGCAATTCGGATGGCGGATTGGTCATGTCGCGAAGTGAAAGGTGAGAAATTGCATCAGCTATAGAGTTTAAGTTCGGACGAGTCCGCCATTAAGGATACTTATGACGAGGTGCTCTGACCAGTCGGTCATGCAGAACACTTTCTATTTCTATCAAATGAAGGTCATTATTCGGTTCTCGGTCTTGTTAAGTGTCTGATTACCGCTGACCGAGACAAAGAACGTTCGTTCCGCCGCTGATCGCTACGAAGGCACAGAAATGATGCATCGTTCTCACTTAACAACCAGATTTATATGCACAACTCGGGGCCCGGACTCTTCATCCGGGTATTATTTCCTCGGCCACGTTTCGCATCCAGCCAATTTGCGATCGTCTTCCGCAATCCTCCACTTCAACCTGGAACTACTATCGACTGTCTAATGGCGTTTCAATGTTTCCCCGATTATTTTGCGAGAACGTCGGACAATCTTTGGAAAACAGATGTTAAATAAGCTCTTCCCCTTGAACGTTTGAACAAATACGGTTGAATCGTCGAGTGTGGGCATTGGATGAGCGAGAATATTTCGCACGAAGACTCTTTTGCATGTGTTCAAGTTATTACAAGGGTCTCCTTGGAGTCCGACTACCCCAGGATCTTGGAAAGTAGAAAGTAGACATTATGAAATTAATAGTCGCGATAGTGCGACTTCAATGGATGATGTCATTAATGCGTACAAGCGATGAAGAAATTGTTTAAACAATTTGGAATTGACTCCCATCCATGGTTTTATATTAAAAAATGGATTGCATAATTTGAAAAACTATTCTGTAAAGCAGGCACCTTTACTAGGAACACTTTAATGATTTATTTACTTTCTCATTAGTAAATAAAGAAAAAAAAATGTAGATGGCGTTATAATTAGGTGGTATTATGCAGAGAATAAAGTATATTATAATTTAAGTGCGTTATAATCAATATATAATAAGTATATATGATAAGAATATAATCAGTATTCAATAAATATATATAATAAGAATATAATCAGTATATTATAAGCATTTGGTAACTAGTTTTAGTAAACTGAATTCAAATTGGCGCCAATTTTCTAAGTTATTATCATTATCATTAATAATAATAATAATAATAATAATATATTTGTGAAACTCTTTTATGAACACTACCAATATAATATTATTAAATTAAGTTATTATTGTATTACATAAGCAAAGTTATAATTTCGAACGCATAAAATTTGCGCGCCAAAACCCCTACTTCCGCCCACTTGTCGTTACTTGTAAATGCAGTTGACTTATAAGCCCGCGTGTATAACATCTCAATAAACCGGTTCATAAAATTCAGCACAGTGTTACTTAATCTTTGCAACGTCGCTCCCCAAACTTGGAAATTAATTATAATATCGAAATCGACAGAAAATTCATTACGGTAAGCTACGAAACTATTAATCTAAAGTAAATTAAAAAAAAAACTTTTTCTTAAAAATTCGCGCATCTTTCTCCCAGTGTATAATTGTGTCGTAAAATTCAGATACGTCATTCGTCAATGAAAGGTAACAGTAAAATAAACGGCGTTATGTTTGATTTATTGTATAAAGAGAAAATTATACGTATATACGATGGCAGTGAAAAATGAAACGTTTTCACAAACACGAAATGTAAACAAACTTTGTTTTTAATTTGTGTTGACTTGCATTCTTATGTCCTTTGGACGAAAATAAACAATATTAATGTTTTTATTTTATTAATTTGATCTTCCAAATATTTAAAAAGATTGTTTGTTTATGTGTTTAATTTTAAAAACGTTTCATTCTTTAATTCCATACGTATATATAAAAATTATATGATACATTAATTTTTTTTTAATAAAAATGTCCTCGAAATGACTATTTTATATGTAACTATTTTGAGGACGAAAATCGTTAGTTTCGTTTAATTCCATACGTATATATAAAAATTATATTATATAGTAATTTTTTTTTTTATAAAATCGTCCTCAAAATGACTATTTTATATGTAACTATTTTGAGGACGAAAATCGTAAAAAGTCCACGTACTACACATATTTTTTCAAGTCCTCGTAAAATACGTTTCATATCTATATATACATATATATATATAATCGGATGTTTTAACGGTCGTATAACTTCCGGTTAATCTGATCTCCCGGCATTTTAAATTTGCTCTTCGGGCGAATCGCGCGAATTTTTAACTGCCCGATTTCGTACTTTCTATTATTTACATATCGAGGTTTCGACACGTCTCGACAATATTTCGAATTTTCCGCGGCGCGCAACCGTTTTTTTTTTGTCTTTTTTTGTGTGTGAGGAAAAGCGCGCATCCCAACCGCGCCGGACACATTTGTAGAAAGCCGCGATCGTGGATATTGAATTTAAGTGGTACGTGTCGTAATTGTTTTATGTAACAATGGGGGGAGCCACGGTATTCCGATTAATTACATGGGGATGCTTCAATCAGCGTTTGAAACAGATTTGGAACTTGTTATTATAACACTTTGCACGTTGCGTAACGTTTAATTCTGGTTGTCTCGGGCGCTTCACGCTTCCATGCTAATTTAGATCTTTCCCCGGCGTATTTTTTTTTTTTTTTTCGTTCCGCCAAATGAATAAAGTGGTTGCCCAATCATGTTTTTATTAAAATATTTAATAGTATTGGGCAACGTATCCCGAATAAGTGTGTGAAAAATGGAAGAAAAATGTATTATACTATTGTTGTGTCTTGTTAATTGCAATATTTATGGACGCGATGAAATAATGGTGAGTTTAAAAAATCCAGGTTTGTTTTTAATGTTTTTATTTGATAAAAGTCTAGTTTGGCGACGGGTTCGGTATGAAGATAGTCGCACGTGCCAAAATAAACGATGTAATATTTCTTTTTTAAATCTAATGAAACTAATTTTTGATAAACAATTCAAATTTTTGAGGTTATTTTTGATCAAACAATACTCTTGTTACATATTTCAGTAAATTATTTACTGAAACTTTATATACAATGGTTTTTGGATTATAATATTCTTTTTTGTCATATATAAAATATATATATAATATTAATATAATAATAAAATGAAAATAACTTTAAACGCAATCAAATCCTGTTGATATATTAAATTTAAAAATATGAAAGCAATAAAATATGCCTATACTGCTTACGATCACTCTTTTATAGTAATAAAAATTAATGTTGTCATATAAGAATAAATGAATTACAATAAAACGAGCATTAAATGATTACGAAGTCGTAAATTAGAAATTTTGTATGGAAATTTGCATTTTTATTTCCGTTCGTAAAATGAGCAAATATTGAAATTTCATTTATGGAACTGTCATAATAAATTATATAATTTGATTAATTGTGGTATTAAGTAATAATAACAGTAATATCAACACCATAATATGTTTTAACAAAAAATTTTCTGTTATAGTAATTAAAATTTAACACCAATTCAATAGATTTATTTTTGTTTTATATAATTATTTATTTTGCATATTTCATTATAAATTTATGTAAATCTTAAATATTTTGGTAAAAAATTTTAATTGCAATTATTATTTATAATCCAAAAATTTATATAGTCTATTATCTGTCAGTTTGGAAATTAATTATATAATAAAAATTATAATTGAAACATGAATTACCAATAATTTTGCTACTGAATTTGAATAGAAAGAAAGAATCTTTTTTAAACATATCTGCAAAGTTCAGGTACTCTATTTCTGGTACCATAAATCGTTGGCAAGTAAAGTAGTAAAAGGCACTTGAAATTTCTGTAATTATAAAATAATAATTAAATTTTGAGTTAATTTTATAAAATGCAAGCCATAAATCTTGGATACGTATTATCCAGGAAAAGTATTAAATCACGTTTCGCCACAATTATTACGACGGGGTTTTAATTTTCAGTAGAATATATCTCTATAAAATTCATTTGTTACAAATTTATTATTTTATTATATAATAACATAATAGATGGATAGTTGGTACGAATAAGAACATCCAAAATAATTTCTATTACTAAATATGTCATATGCTAATACATGAACACTTTAATTTTGGTATCCTTATTTGTGCTAATTGGTTAATATGGAAATACAAATTGACACCACTTAACGCTTGTAAAACTGTACTTTTACTGGCAAAAGTCGTACAGTTGTTAATAGAATAACAAAATAAAATAATCTCGTACATATTTAATAGACTTTTTCATTCAAAGAGTTAAGAATTATTATCTTATTTCGATTAGGATCTAGATAGATAGATAGAATTATTCAAAAGTCTGGGTTGGAACTCTTAGAATGTTTATTTAATCCCACCATAGAGTTAAATTAAATGAAAAACATTTTCAAAGTTACCAAATGTAAACGAATTTCATATATTTTTGATGGAACTGTAGAATGAAACGTTTTTAATATCGTCTATATACAAAAATAATGTTTGCAAACATTTGGAAGGTCAAATTAATGAAACGAAAACAATAATATTGTTTGTTTACGTCCAAAGGTCATAAAAATGGACGTAAATATAAAACAAAAACAAAGCTTGCTTACATTTTGTATTTCGAAAACGTTTCGTTTTTCAAAGGTTACTTAAGATTAATATCAAAACAAAAACAATGTTTGTTTTTATTTATATTTTGATAATTTGACCTTTCGCGTGTTATCAAACAATGTCTCTTTGTTTTTCATTCGAAATGCAAAAACATTTTTAAAGTTACAAAATATAAACAAATTCCTATATTTTTGCTCGAATAACATTTTACTTACATTCGGAAATCATTTATTTAAAATCGCGGGGGAAGGAAAAGAGACGGCCGGTCAGGTTCAATGAATCATTTCGTGCCGTCTAATTTCACCCTCGTCGCGACCTTGTCAACGGCCGAGTGACGAATGCTTTCTAAACGGCGATCCATTTCAATTCGGACGGCGCAGAGGGCACTCCGAGTGAAACCGATTGGCGGCGCGATTGTTCCGCTCCTCCCCCTCCACTCCCCCCTCCCTACCGCCGCGATAGCCGCATCCGAAAGAGAGTTCGAAAAGTCAACGGCGGATTCGTGCACAACGAGGCGAAAGGTGAAAGTGGCTCGTCGGGTCCGAGCGAAAACGCGCGCGGGCATTTTACATGCGCTCGCATGATCGCAGGGGTCAAACGAGGCCCGCTATCTTGTCGGAATCTGGGAAAAGATCATTGTACCGAGATAACGACATTTTTCCGTTTTTTTTTCTTTTTTTTGCGTAAAAGCCCGCGCGGTGACCTTCCTCCGCTGTTTTTTCAGTAACTCGCGATTCGCGAGATACGATTAAAGGGGAATCTCACTTTTGAATGGGAATTGAAATTGATGAGAAATTGCGTTAATTAATTTAAGGCTTTTCTCGTGGGGGGGATGAGAGGGTCCGGCGATTTATTTCGTTTTCTATTTTTCGAATTTGCCGCCGATCTCGATAAGGCTGTGATGGGTATTATAATGGAAATGGGACTTAATTATTTTTCGCGAATGCACGCTCGCTTGGAAAACGAAATTGTTTTAGAATGTTCGGCTCCTTTGGAAGTCAAATGTCAACGTCGAAGCGGAATAAAGATGGGGAAAACAAAAGTGAAAAATAACGAGTAGAAATTGGACTGTAGAGGGAAACGTTTTAGAAATTTAGTATATAAAAGAGTCGTGTTTGTAAATATTTGGAAGGTCAAATTAAGGAGTTAAAAAGAATAATATTTATTTGCATCCAAAGAATGTACAAATGGATGTAAGTACAAAACAAAAACAAAGGTTGTTTACATTTTTCAGTATCGTGGAGTAGAAATAGTTTTCTTTTTTTATGGTCAAATTTTTAGAAAACTTTTTTTTTATATTATAGGGGGCGTTATTGTCTCTGGCCAAGTATTAACCACATTACATCATAATAATTTTAAGAACTATCAATTATAATTTTACTATTACAAAAATATGTGAAAAATAATAGACTTAAGTTTATTTCTTCCACGAGAAGAGAAAATTATATGAAATTATTATACTATATAATTAATATTATATTATAGTTATCATTCTGATCATTTTTTATGGGTTGTATTATATATAAACTTTATGTCAATATTATTAAATAGTATAGAATTAGTTCTTAGACTTTTTTTTCGGTGTATATATAAGGTTAAACATGAAATACAGGAAAATGTAAACAAGCGTTTCGTTTAAATCAAGTCGGTGCTATTCAGATGTCTGCAAACTCAACACTCAATACCCGCAAAGACATTATTTTTAGACCGCAAAGAGATTTTATAAACGCCAATCGTCAAAACAATAACATTTGCATATCGTGTTTGGAAAATCGAGGCGTTTAAAATGAATTCAATTATTTTTAATAATACAAACGATTATTAATGTAAACAATTAAAAATAATTTTATTGATTCGTGAAATGTTACATCAGATTAGCCTCGGATTCACACCTTAGAATTCAAAGCTCATTGAATGGAGCCATTTTTTTTCTCATACGCTCACCTGCACAATTCAATGATCAAAAGATGCAGTCTTGTTTCGTCATGTTCGAGAAAAGGATGACAATTATGGGACTGAAGATTGAAATGTTTTTAAAATGCAAGACTTAAATTGAATTTGTTTTTGTTTTGTATTTAATTCCACATGTTTACAAACATTGTATGTTTACATTGTATATTTGTATTTACCATTTTAAAAACGTCCTACTTTTCAGTCCTATATAAATAAAAAGAGTATTTATTTACAATTCAATAGGCAATTTAAAGTAAATAAAAAAAAAGCTTAAAGCAATGCAATTAAATTGAAATAAATTTAACATTCTCTACATTTTATTACAAAAATTAAACAGAAGTGAAGTGTCTTTTAATTAAAGGGTTGAAGATGCAAAAAGAAGAGAAAAAAGGATAGGAAATAAATAAAAAAAACAGCTTCTGTGAAAAGGCGATACTGGTTTGTCCTTGTGTTAAGATTAAATTACATTTTTACGTGGCGTCGTTATTCTTTGGAGAAACAATGTAACGTGTCGAAATGGAGCTATCTCAAACACAATCGCAAAATAAGTAACCATCGACCTTAGAAGTGTGAGAAGGAACGTGAAATCTTTGGATCTCGAAATCCGCGCATTCGCACCTAAGGAAAGCTACCGTTGTTTTTGTTTTGTTAATTCCACAAAACATTTCAGTTACAGCTTTGACGAAACAACGACTTCTGCAATAAACGAAAAGCAGTGAGCGTGCGCGCGCTTGTTCTACAAAACGGTGCCATAAAAATCTTTCGTGTAAACAAAACGAGCTCGCCTGACTGTCAGTTAACGAGAAAAAAAAGAGAAAAAAATTAGCGAAGGCTATTGCGTAATTCGTCAGTTAAAAGACTGATGATTTGACAATTTGAATTATTGTTTTGATCTCACCGAAACGATTGTGACCATTTAAACAGAATATAAATTATAAGTCGTTAAGTGAAACAATTTTGATAAATACTTCAAGTATATAACCACTTTACTAACATATTAGTAATATGGATTTGCATCATTGATTTGCATTAATTTTTAGTTAAAGTTCATCTATTGAAAAGGAAAAGAATATAAATTTGTCGTTGAATTATATAATTTTATTTAAAATTTGTTATAGTCGACATGTTCTACTAATTTAAGATAGTAAACCACTTTACTAACAAGTTAGTAATATGGATTTGCATTAATTTTTATTTTAAGTTCGTCTATTGAAAAGATATAGATTAATTTAGTTCTAACTAAACGTATTAATTTATCTTTGCACAATTAAATGTTTATCTATCTCCTACACAGACAATTTAATTGTGCAAAAGTAAGTTTATCTACTAAATTATTTCTCTGGGTGTATCCACAAACAGCTGACATTTGTCTGTCTCAAATAATTGCTCGTTAACCCCATTCCACAGAAAACATATCTTATTATAAAAGTTTGTGTATACTAATTCTAACAATCTTAAATGAAACGTGATATATTCCCAAATAATGGTGACATTACATAACGAGCTATTATCAAAACTTTCTAATTTTACACCTTATTTCCAAATACATAACATTTACCAATATTTATCGGCATTTCATGAACCTAACTTCAACACAATGACAAAAAAAGCTAGGGAAAAAAAGAAGAGTCGTCAGTTTGATTGACACCACAAAAACAAACATGCTAAACGCAGGCGCTATTTCGCAAGTTGACGCGCGTCAAAGCGCGCGTCAATTTTTATCTCGCGTCATCGCGACAAGTGTCTCAATTTGTAGTTAAAATAAAAAATGGTTGCGCATTAAATCGGATTGAAAATATTCGCGAGCTAACTCGAGCAAGCTAATTGTCTGCCAATTAACACGTAACTTCGCACACTTTCCTTGTAGCCTTGCGCAATCCTACGTCGGGGAGACAAGACGAGAAGAAGATGGCGCTCTCCGAATGACGGTTTTATCATTTAAACGTAATAATCATACATCAGCGTGCTCCCTTGCGCTTTATAATTATCGTGCGAATTCGCGAAATTTGTGTCGCTGTTTGCGGTTTTGCGATTGGGCAAGTGTCGGAGAGTTGTTTGCACTTGGGATGATGCGTTTATTACGTATTCCCCTTGTTGCACTTTCTTCACCTTTTTCTTAATGAGAGCTTAACCGGTTCTTCATTAGCCTGATGCCATTTCATCAGTAATTTTTTTTACTTTTTTTTTGTTATTTTTTTTCATTTGCAACTTCAGACGCGCGGACAAAGTACGTTGACACGCGTGTTCAAAATATAGAACGTAGAATAATTTAAAATCAACCTGCCACCAATTAATACCCAGGTGAAATAATTTAGTTGGGCTTGAAGGTGGGTTTTGGAACCAGTCTTCTTTAACTTAATTGAATGAAAAGTTTAAAGGTTAATAAAAATTGGTAGGGTGTGGTAGATAGAAATCTAGAAGTACACCTGGTCCATGTTAATCTTCCACCTTAGAATTGCTAGTTTTATTAATTACAATTGACAGTATTAGTAATGACATAAAAGTTCCAACATTGACTAGTCAATTTTGGAGATGGCATTTGTTTCATTGCTACTACTGCTAACTTCAAATAATATAACTAGTAATCCTAGGTTGGAGTATTCACTTGGACTAGATGTACCTAGGAACCTAGTTAGGGAATGGTGCCAAATTCTTAGCACCATTTCAATTGAATAGTTTCTTTAAATTATCTTCATTTGATGTCTAAGTCAAATAAACAGTGAAGATTCTATAACATAGTTGGGAATCAGTATGGTATCCTATCTGACCTCTAGAATCTATCTTCCATATAAGTTTGAAGAAATTAGATACAAATACGATCCTTTCAAGAAGATAGACGTAAAATTTTACAATTTACAAAAATTAACTTTGCTCACATTTAATATTGGTATTCTTTTTTACGAGCGAAATAAAATGCCGAGTGCGATCACTTCTTATTTACATAATTTCACAATAACTTAGTTTTATCGCGTAATAAATTGCTGATACTCAAAAGACTAAAAGTAAATAATGCCTGAGTTATTTACGATTGTAAATAAGGTGCCCTCCCTCCCAACGACACGGCCAGTTCAATTCGCGAAGCCGGTAATAACGATTTCGCATTAATGACTCATAAATATAATTACGACGTATTTAATATTGCATTTCTTGTAATTAAATTTATGAATTATGAGTATATATCTTTTGACTGTAAGCTTTGGAATTAAACTATTCAGATTCTCATTCAGTCACTGGAACATTGACCTCGGCGCAGATGACTTTAGTCAAACGTTTGGGTTTAACGATCAACAATTGTTGGAAACGGAAAATTTGCGTTGAAGAAGATCAAGGTTAATTAGCCAATTAGCCGTTCGAGGCGTCCTAATTGGATTGGGTAATGAAGAATTAAATTAGCCATGCAGTCTGAATCTGTAAAGCCCGTGTAGAAATTAAGATCTTCCACGTTTTTATAGATAAACACCAGAAAATAGGGACCTTGTCTAGGATGGTACTAGGAACTGAAGAGGAATCCCATAAGCAGAGAGAACACATTAATTATTTTAAATGAATATTTCTTCGTATGTGAGTATAACAAATGAAGTATTTATTTGTATTAAATAATTATTTTAGTTGTTTATAAAACATAAATACTCAGGTTCATATACAAGTAAACATACATTTGAAATAAGTAATATGTTCTCTGATTGTATAGTAATTTAAATTTGAGTTCATTTGGGACACTTTGATAAGAATCGGAGGGATTGTTTTTTATAATAATAAGTCGAAACAATTTTAGATCAGTTGCATTGATTAATAACCTAATTAAACTCGGTTCAAACAAGTTATCGCGCCATCTAATAGGTTCGTGACTACTCCAAACAGGTTTAAGCTTGTTCTGACGTCACTTTTCGATCGTGTTTTCTTATAGTTAATTAGATTAGTTGCGCAGATTTGTCCAATAAAGTAGAAGTAATTAAATTAATCGACCTTGATAAAGAAAAACTTTGAATTTTCAAAAATTTTTAAGAAGCAAAAGCTTGGAGTGAAGTTGCGGTTATTACCGGAAATGCGCGCGCATTAGCGCGAAATACAAATAAATAAATGCGTGATTTATTCCCATTACAGAGAAAAAATTTCATTAAACAAAAAATAACCAACTATCTGGTTATGTTTACTAATTTTTTCTCCCAAATACATCGACGCCCGTTAATTTCCAAACGCGATTTCTCGTTAAGGCACGATCCAACGAACATTGTCGATCGATCACCTTCCCTTTCGCACCTCGGTGAAAATGAGTTTCATCTTCCATGCACGCGCGGACAATGTCACCTGTAACTTCGCCGCGAATCTCGATGAAGATTTCTCCCGCGAAAACGGATGGGTCTGGGTTACCGAGGACATTGATTCTCGCGTGCCTATGTGTGTATGTGTGCGCGCACGAGCGACGGTACCTCAATTGCCGTGGGTAAACCCGTACGACAATTTCTATTTCACAATATCGACGAGCATAATCGATCGGCGCGTAAAAAAAGGCAACGAATTTCAATCGAGCTCGCGATTGCATGCGCATTAACGATTTATTTCGCTTTTTTTCATCCTTCCCCTTGCCCCTTGGAAGCGGCTGCTTCTTTTTATCATTTTTTTCTTTTTTCTTAATTTGAATTTAACCGCCAAAAGGTCACAATGGCGGCACGGGACACAATCGTGCAAGAGTCGCCGATGACAGTTTATAAATGGATGCGATTTATGCGCACTTCGTACGGACGCGTTGAATTTCCCCGCCAAAAATTGACTCGTTCACTAACAACTGCGCATCGCGCATTAATTAACATAACGCTTTCCCGCCGAAATTGCAGCCGCAAATGGCTTCCCGCGCAAAGTTACGAGTCCCCGCCGGCGAGCGGCGCATTCGTAATCGAGCAATTTAGTTAATTATGATTGTCTGGCGAATTATATATGTGCGTATATATAAATCGTTTTCTCGTTTGTAATTTAACATCGATGATATAATTTGTTGCAGTCGATTCGCAACGACGTGACGCATCAATTTTTCCCGCCAAGATTTGAAGTAGGTGAAATTGAATTCGGCGTGGGGGGAGGGGGGAGATGAAGAAATCGTAATTTTGATTAGAAAATTAATGACATAATATGACAGTTGTAAATAATTGCGATAAAAAATCGTATTCATTCAGTAAATTATAGGTGTTGCGCATAGCGCATACTTTGATTGACAATTTTTTTCCTTTATTTTTATGTTTTTGCCTCAACATTTATTTACTTATTGTTGTATTTTATTATTTTTGTAAGATCGATTGTTTCAAAAATATGTGCTTCGTAATTGCAGCACTCAAGTGGTGCCTCCCCCTTCCCCCGTCCCAGTTCCTTAGTTTCGCGTTTATCATTACCGGAACGCCACGACCGCCAGGTGCGCACTTTTCCCGCCAAAAATTTTTCACCGTATTTTGCATAAATAACTTTTTCTCGGAGACCTTTCCTCGTAATCTTACATAAGATCCGAACGGCCGTGCACAAAATTTCTCCGAATTAATAATATCCCGCAAATTATGCATGAATTTTCAGACAAAAGTCCTTTCTTCTTGCGGCAAACGCTTATTTAAAAAGCGCCGAGACGCGAACTTAATAGAAAGCAGATGACCTTTGGCAGTCGAAACCGACGTGTACCGACAAGTTTACGAGCGGATAATTGAAATACGACGTGCGAAAAGAATTTATTAATTGTCGCAGCGCTGAATGGTTAATTTCGATTGTTATGAAATACGGTGAACTGGGAAAATTGTCAGGTGTAATAAGCATCCGCGTGAAAGTATTGCCGAATACGAAATTACTCATTGCCATGACATGTCATTACGGTGCCGTTAAGTTACGCGCCATCTATCGACGCCCCGCGCCAAGTGTAAACCGGGCGCTAGCCTCTAATTGAAATCTCCCGCCAAAATCGAAAATTATTAACCCACGAGCGTGTCGTAACCGATAATTAACGTACGGAATTTTTTCCACGAAAGAATCACTTACCGATAATAATTGACTCATTAGCATAAGTTCCCATGGTTTTGGCGGGAAGACTGGCCGTTAAACGTTGTTTTTGAACTTAACACGATGGCGTAAGCGTTAATTACTAGATTAGGGTATTCTTTGTTTTTATTAAAGATATGTAAAAGTAACTGACGTAATTGCTTTGGGACATTTTCTCACTTTGGGAGATTATTTAACATTGAAATAACCGAACGTTTGTCATTAACTTTAAGCACAGTTATGGAACGCGTTTTCGAGGTGGTAAAAAAACGAGGTCCGTGAATACGCTTGAAATTGATTTATAAATTCCAGTTCTTTTAATTGATTTACATTCTTATGTATATGATAAATGGTCTGAATCTATTGTCAAGCATTAAATCAACATTTTTGGAATAATAATTACAACAACAAAATAACTCCGTGGCAGCAGACATACTGTATTACGCGTCGAACGCGTGCGTTTTTTTTACATCGGCTTACATAACGCGAAAGTAATAATAAAGCGCGACTCTTTGCGTCCGATTCAATGTATATCTCACGCGCAAGTCTCATTAGGTTTGGTTTGATATCTCGATAGCGATCTTCAGATCGTTTCCCATAAAAAAATTAATTTTTTATTGTTCGCCGAGGCATACGTGTAATTAATAGTCGGGTGCGTATCTATCGAGGGAAGGGGGTGGGGGGTAAATTAAATTATCTTAATTCAATAATTGCAATTAAGTTCGCGTTTTGCGAATTATCGTCATTATTTTGCCCGACAAATTCGCAATTAAAGTAATTTCGCGCCAGTAAATGTCAGGCATTTATGTAATGTTTAATAAATATACTGATTTGCAACTTAAGAAACACAGTTGTGTCGTCAACTGCGGAAAGTATCAAGTTTGGAAAGACGACCGATTAAAATTCTTTCGGTTTAAAAAACAAATCATAACAAACGTTGTAATTAGCCGAGAGGATAAGAGAGAGAGGGAAGTAATGTCGGGTATGTTTAGAGTTTTCTTTCTTAATATCTCTACTTTTAATTTTTTTTATTTTTTTTCGAGAGTTTGACCTTCATAATGTAAACAAACAATTTTTCTTTTGAAAATATTTACTTGACCTTCCAAATATTTACTAACTAAAAATATTTTATTCGTTTTACTAATCTATCTATATTCTATGAAAAAATATTTATATATAAATTGTAAACATATAACCCTGTGTATATAACTAATAAGATGTATTGAATCCCGAAGAAGTTACAAATGGTCTACAGAGGATAATTTTTTTTTTTTTAGTATTTTGGCTACCCTTCTTGAAATTCTTCCAAACGTATTTCACAATGTTTTTAATAAGTCACAATGAATTTGAATTTCAAATCATTATTAGTATATTAATTAGCAATTTTAATTTTGCAATTATTCGGAATTTCATTCAGTGATTAGCGCGCAGGAAGAAGAAATCAAAACTGGATTAATGAGTGTGGAGATATGTATTTCCATGTTATGTGCGACTGTTAAGGATACTTATTTCACACGTGTCGCATTGTATGTTAATGTACATTAAATAACGCTTCGCTTCCTCTTTTATATATATATATATATATATATATATATATATATATATATATGGCACATTTTACACGTTTTATATTGCCATTTATTATAACCAGCAAATAAAATTAAATTTACATCTCTATTACTATAAATACTTTTATTTTTACAAATAATATATTTTATATCCATATTAATCTCCATATATAATCATATATGGGTCATATACGTTTCATTCCATTTTTACTAACCCACAAGTTAAAAAAAATAATTAATATATACTTAATCAAAAAACTACAACAATATTTCAAGAATTATGTACTTTACACCGCAATTTTATGAACCGCCCTCTACAATTCAAAATCGAATTATTTAACAATCGAGTTTCTCATCACATATGATTTAAAAAATCTCTAAAACTACCAAAAAAAAAATCTCTATAAAATGATAATCAGTTACTACCAATCCCACCAATAAAAATAATAGGGTTAAATAAGGTAAAAGTGGGGGAATTTCTTAATTAACGCGCGGCAAGTCAGCGTCATTTTCATCGGTCAATTTTCCAGTAGCGCACAATGTAACTCGCGCGGCCGTAATTGCGCGGCCGGCCGACACACGAGCCGCGCGCATAAATCTTCGGTATCGGCGATTGACTCGCGTTGCCGCACACTACTTTCTTCGCGGCTGCGCCAAGAAAATCATCCGAGATCCGCGGGATCATCCTCGCGCACTTGCTTTCTGTTTTAGGGGCAATAACATACGCGCGCGTATGCAGAAATCCACGTATCGCTTTTCACCGTTGACATCGAAAGTAAATTAAATTAATGGCCATTGGAAATTTATTTTAATCTTAAATTATCTATAAAAAAAAATAGAGGGAGAAAATTTAAATAAATTTTAAATATCGCGTGAAAAAATATTTGCGTCAAAAATAGTTTATATTAAATAATAATAATAATAATTGAAATTAATAAATTAAAAGTTCCTTCAATTTGAAATTATATATAAAAAAAATATAAATATGTAATATAATTATCTGGTCATATATAATAATAGTTGTATTTGTTAAAAAGAAAAAAAAATTAATTATAAGTCGTGCAAATTCGGGCAATTAATCGCGTTTCGCTACGCGACGACGTTTAAACGAATTTGAAAAGGGGCGGGAAAAAGGTTCGCCGCGCCGGGCGGGGGGTGGCGTGGTGACTCACCGATAATATTGGCGGTACCTGCGTGTCAATCGAGTCCACGGCGCCCCTTTGGTCAGGCGAAACTTCGAACCACTTGGACGTTCGTACGCGTTTTATGAGAAAGGTGAGAGTGAATTGCCAGGAGCATCTTCACTATTCGAGCTTTATATAGGTATTGTATCCCCTTACTAGGCGTTCCATAGAAAGGGAACTTCTATCACCGAGAGATGCGGCAATTTTAGCGGCGCGCCGGAGAGAAAGATCGGCGTCGTTGCGACGGTCTGGGCATTGCCAAAAAAAAAAAGAAAAAGGATAAAAAAACGTCCATCGAGGGCCGTAATTAATGTTATTTTAAGTATTAAGTAAAGCACTTTTCAACCGCGCGAAAGTCGACGGCCATTTTGACCGTGAGAGAGAGGGGTTGGGGGGGCGCTGTGCATCAATCAAAATGTGTCATTTGAGGGGGCCCATTGCGAGAAATTTCGGGGGGGAGGGATCATTGATCGATCGATAAGATGAATGGAGCGAGGAGAGAGAATTGAATTTTGTTTCGTGCCGGATTGCGGAACGAGGCGCTATTTACTTTTTAACGTCGGCGCGTTGGGCAACTCGGCTAATTGTCTTTGCATTTTTTTTTTGTGCGCGTGTGTAGGTTATCTTGTCGAATTTATATCGCGATATAGGTTGTTTTGAATTGAATTGTAAGGGGATTGTGTTGCATCGATCTGGGTGAGGAATGTTGACCTTTCCATCCCGAGGGAGGAAAATTACACTTTTCTTCACCCGGTAAATAAATGTTGGAATGAAACGGAATGGAACGAAGATTGAATTTGAAAATTTTTTCGGAATTGTAAGTATATTGATTGTTAATTGACTTTTCTTCCCCCGGTAAATAAATGTTGGAATGAAACGGAATGGAACGAAGATTGAAATTAAGAATTTTTGTGGAATTGTAAGTATTTTGATTGTTAATTGAATTTTATGATTTTCATTCCGCGTTTCTTATATTCAGTTGATTTTTATTGTTCGTGAAATTCAAATTTTTTTCAGATTCAATTCCGTTTCTGACATTTAATAAAATTTTAGTTACTATAAACTGACTTAAATATTAATTAACTATTTATAACTATTTTTCTATTAAATTTATATATATAAAATTTTATATATAATAACATATAATATAAAAATAAATTATTAAACAATTATAGCTATTTATAACTAAATTGTATTTAATATCAGTGCAACTATGATTATAAAACTAATCTTATCGACAGTTAACCTTAAAAAGTTATTTTAAAGTTCAACATATTAACACAAATATTTTATGTAACACTAAATTTGAATTACGATATCTTTCCAGTAATGTTTCCTCAAATGCTTTATATCTAACATTACTGCACATACATAATTTTAAATTCTTAAATTAAATTTAACAAATCATCGTTACCTCAAGCATCTGTTTATTAATTATGAAATGTTATTACAAACGATCAATAAGAAATAAAACATTCTTCTGGTACAGACCTACATAATATTTACATTTAAATTTTATAATAAGAAATTTGACATTTATAACTTTTTGTCATAGTATAATATTCAAATAAATTTCATCTTGTCTTCCTTGATGTTTATTACTTCGAGGTGACGTCTCAAGTCTATATAGTCACGAACCCCGGCATCTTTTGAATTATTATTTTCAAAATGTTAAGCAGAACAAAAGAAAATCCAACGACTCTCTTGCACAATGAGGAAACACTGTGGGAAAAAAAGAAAACTAAAACTGTTAGTACTTCGTATAACGTCGAATAAACCTGACGCGTTTTTACCACCTTCGAAACACGCGTTAGATCACTTTGTCAATAACTCATAGAAAATCGAATGGTTTTCTCTTTTATATTATTCCATCGTGTTGCAAAAATCTTTAAATTTCATTCCAGTAAATAATTAAATATGTCCAACAACAGTAAACCTCTAATCTAGTAATAAACAAGTTCATTTAATAAGTTGGAGTAAAAAATTTTATTGGGTACTTAAAATAGTGGATTTTAATTTTTATGCATTTCATTTTACTGTCACTTGTAGGAATATTTTATATCTTCTTTGTAATTTGAAATATGAATCTCAGAAAAAATATAAAAGAAAGAAATGTAAATAGCATTTTAAGCTGAAATACAACTGGTTTAAGAAGTTTAAATTGGCAAAATAAATACTTCGTAAAATGATATTTCATTTATGAAAGGTGTATTTAAAATTTGTCGACTATTTTTGGCCTATTGCAAATTTCTCTTAGAGAGATAGCTATTGGAATTAGATTCGTGTATTATTTGGAAGTTTTGTGCCATATATTTTTAACTACAACTTAATGTTATTTATTTAACTCGAATCGAACCCCAAAAGATCTGGGGTCCCAGCTAGGTAACTAGGCAAAATGCTATAAGTACCTGGGAATATACCTACCTAGGAAAGTAGCTGACTTCCGGTGTCAAAGTATCCTAGGTAGGTTCCTAGGTAGCTATAGGATCTTACCTAGTTTCCTAACTAGGGTCTTAAGTCAGAATTTAGGATCAAACATCATGTAGTTTCCGATCTATGATCCCAGCTAGGAAACTAGCTGATTTCCGATGCCAAATTCCTATGTAGGATCCTAGATAGGTTCCTAGGTAGGTTTCTAGGTAGCTATAGGATCTTACCTAGTTTCTTAGCTAGGATCCTATGTCAGAATTTAGGATCAGACATCAACTAGTTTCCGATCTATGATCCCAACTAGGAAACTAGATAAAATTCTATAACTATCTAGGAATCCAGCTGATTTTCAATGTCAAATTCTTATGTAGGATCCTAGGTAGATTCCTATCTAGCTATAGGATCTTACCTAGTATCTTAGCTAGGGTTCTATGTTGGAATTTAGGATCAGACATCAACTAGTTTCCGATATAGGATCTCAACTAGAAAACTACATAAGGTCCTATAACTATCTAGGAATCCAGCTGATTTCCGGTGCCAAATTCCTATGTAGGATCCTAGGTAGGTTCCTAGGTAGCTATAAGATCTTACCTAGCTTCCTAACTAGGATTCTATGTTGGAATTTAGGATCAGACATCAACTAATTTCCAATCTAGGATCCTAAATAGGTAACTACTAGGCAAATTCCTATAAGTACCTAGAAACCTACCTAAGAAACTAGCTAATTTCTAATTCATCTCTCTTAATAAGGTATCTAATTCAATATTCTTCTCTCCCACCGTTCGAATCCAATTTTTTAATCAAGGAACAAATAATCCACCAATCCTCTGAGTTGCCATAATAATTTTATTAAAATAAACAATATACAAATATTGTGCGGGGTGGCGATTTGTTAATCGCACCGTCAATCTCTCGCTCATTTATTATCTAATAATTGCAATAACACCGACAACTTATATTTTTTTATCTTTTTTTTTTCCAGGCCCGAAGATATGGTCAAAGTACAATTCCAGCGCTGAATCCGGCGTACACCGCAACCGACCGACCTCGGCGCAACCACGGCAGAAACGGTAAGATCCTTCATTATATGGGCATGGATTATTTTTTCGGCGGCGGCTGTTTGTGTAAGACGCGCGAGTGCGCAATGTAAGATTTGCCGGTGCTGAGGTCGTGGTAGCCGACCGGTCCGTTCTCGCAGTCGGCGCACGCCAAGTACTTGATGTTCTCCACCTTGTACGACACGGCAATGTTCTCAAAATTGTTGACGTCATCAACCACCCACCAATCGTGAAACATCTCCCTCTCCTCCTCGCGGTTGCTGTTCTTTTTCTTCCTCATCGGGGGTAGAGCGTACTGAAACGATAAGGGAAACATTGCCGGTTGAATTTGTCATTGGAGAACAGTAGTTGGGTGATGATCAGGGTCCGTAGACTTAGCTAAATTTCTCAGATTGAAAATTGTACAAATCGTAGTTCGCTGTAGAAATTGAGATGGCGTTGCGATCGTTAAAAGTTGAGAACGTTCCAAAATTGACTGACAGTATTGTGCATCTTCTTCTGGCTTATTAACGTTCATATGTTTGTCTCAGTATTAGCAGTTGATTTTGGAACACGCCTTAAATTTTATTCATAGTATAGAAGGCAAATGGATTGAAACTTATTTGGCGAACAATTTTTGGCTACATTTAATCGCGTTTTGTGGCGCTGTGTACGCGCTTTTTAGAAATTAAACAAGAATCCATGTAAGTCTACAGACCCTGATGATTTTAAAGTGATATTTAGATTGATGGTATGGAAAAATTTAGCATACTTGGTGAAATGGGAGGGATATTAATTGAAAGTTAGATGTAAAGGAATTTTATGAATTTGAGGAATTTGAAAGAAGGCGGTAAATTGAGCTTTTTTTAAGTTGATTAACATCTTTTAAGTACAATTTAGTTGAATTTTAGTTTCGTTAGTTTTGTTAGTTTATTAAGCTTATATTTAATTTTTTTTTTTGAATAACATTCTTTAATTGCAAGTTAGTTAAATTTAATTTAAACAAAGTCAAATCAGTTACTAAGTTAAAACTAACTTAGAATTTACTGTTAAACTATCGCTAGACCTTTTTGTTTTCTCATTACAAATATGTATCTTAATCCTCTTTGAGCAAAGTAATGCAATTTAATACGCAGTATCTTTTAATGCATCAATATAAACAGACCGAGTTAACAATAGCAATAACGGATAATCTTTCATCATATCTAATCTTGTTTCTTCAAATCACAATACAAGTCTTTCATAAACTAAATATTATTTTAATTTTGTATGTTAGATAATAAGACTAAAATCCTTATTTAGCATAATTACAAAGTTTGTCCCTTTTTTTTCACTGAAAACAATGTTTTGTATATTTCGGTATATATTATAGTTGTTTTGAGATATACTTATAGTATAGGAACAATTGTATAGTTATACAGGTATAGTATTAATTGTATAGTTATAGAAGTGTAAGAACAATTGTATAGTTATACAGGTATAGTATTAATTGTATAGTTATAGAAGTGTAAGAACAATTGTATAGTTGTACAGATATAGTAATAGTTATAGTAATAATTGTATAGTTGTGCAGGTATAGTATTAATTGTATAGTTGTGCAGGTATGGTAATAGTTGTATAGCTGTACATGTATAGTAATAATTGTATAGATGTGCAGGTATAATAATAGTTGTATGGTTGTACAAGTATACTAATAATTGTATAGTTATACAGGTATAGTAATAATTGTATAGTTGTACAGGTATGGTAATAGTTGTATAGTTATACAGGTATAGTAATAATTGTACATGTATAGTAATAATTGTATAGATGTGCAGGTATAATAATAGTTGTATGGTTGTACAGGTATAGTAATAATTGTATAGTTATAGAAGTATAGTATTAATTGTATAGTCATACAAGTATCGTAATAACTATAGTTATTCAAGTATAGTATTAATTGTATAGTTAGACAAGTGTAGTAACAATTATATAGTTATATTTGTTTCTTTTCATTCAAAATTAAAATAACAAGATTCACAACTTTGTAAACTTGTACAAATTAATATAATCAACTTAAACAAAGTGCGTAAAAGTTTTATCGCACTCGGATGTACGAGGCAGGATTTCGATTTGCGCAACAATCGAGCTATAAATCCCGCGTTATTTCTAATTATGTCGTTCGAGGGGTGGGGGGGGAATAAAGTAAGCTATTAATTGTTATGCTATGACTATTATTGTTGCGGGTTTTATTATGCGCTTTAGTTTAATAAGACGTAATAACGTTCGCGGTCTGCTCTTGGCTTTTTCGCGAGATTGCCCCGCGCCTTTATGCGGATGGGTGATCTTCTGCGCGCCTAAAAACGAGGTCACGTAGCGGCCGACGGCGCTTGTACTTCTCGCGCGAAATATATTGCCGTGGTGTTTAGAAATTTGAGGATTTTTGAAAACATTTGAAACCCCCCACGTTTGTTTTCAGCCGAGAAGTGTCATGTTACTTTCTATGTGGAAGTCTGATTGACGAATGGGGTGCTGGATGGAAATTATAAGCTTTTCTATAAATAAGATAATACATTAAATGCTGTAATTTTATACATTATATATAATTTCGTTGAACTTTAATGCTTGTTATTTCAATTTATTATGAAGACTTACTTGATTTAAGTATTCTAAGTCATAATTTTGGTTAAATTATTAGGAAAAATTGTAATTAGTATTTTAGTTATTCAATATTAATGTTTAATTTTTATTAATATTTAACTCTAAAATTTAATATTATATATATATTTTTATGCTTATATTAATATAAATGAGATATATATTAGAGATTATTTGAGAAAATAAAATTGATTATAATTCTAAAGTTTAAATTGTGAATTCTTGTATAATTTTTTGATAAAATCTTGTATTTATGTAAAAATATTAATGATAAAAATTAAAAACATAGTTTAAATAATATATTTTAATAAAGCAAAAAAATATATTTGTTTTTATATGTATCTAATATAAATTATATTAGATTATTCAACAGTTCTATATATTTAATTACAAATATATATTATATATTTGTAATTAAATTAACTAGTATTTAAAATTAATTTAAATATTTATTCATTGGTTTAATCAGTAATATAAAATATATAAATAACAATAAAAAACCTATAATCATAAATTAAATATTTATATTTGAACACAAGACATTTAAGAATTGTTAAACTAAATATTAAAACATAAATATTTAATTAAACAATTAAATATATTTATTTATTACGGCCGTTTCTTAATAAAGACAAAAAAATAAACAAATTGAGCAGTTTATAACCTATTAAAAACTTATTATTTTAATGAATGTATATAAGCAATCAAATTACTATGAAATATAATTTCCACTTATTCAATTTAAATTAATTTAAAAATATTCGCAATACATTCAATTTAAATAAAATCATATTTACTTTAACTTTAAAAAGCATTAATTTATCAATTAATTTCCATTTATCACTTATCAAATAAACACTTTTGTTCAATCTAACTACAATAAATCTTAATTTATTTCAATATAAATATTAATAAACATAAATAACCTAAATTTACATTAATATTGAATAAAGAAATCATAGCATTAAATAATTTCAATTCACGTAAGCAAACATCCTGTTTATTATCGAAATGAAATAACAACAGAAAACATAAAGGTTAACTTTTCTTGGTTATAATTCCGCGAACATTATTACGACAAAAAATAGATAAACAAACAAGTTTAATTTCACGCGAAACGAATGTTTACATTAAAGTCAATTAAAGAAATTAGATTGTTAAAAAATAGGTGACATTAATTGCGGCGTTATATGTAAATAAAGCGATTAAAATAAGCCGGATGAGTTGACATGACATGAAGCCGACAGTGACGGCACGCGACTCACGTCCATTGCTACGTGGCTGGCGGCGTCGCTTTGTAAAATCTTGGACGACTTGCAGACTTGACAAATCACGGTGTGGACATTTTTGTTATTGGAATCCCACGCGGGTTGCTGGTAATCCTGGTCCATCTTGACTCCCGGGGAATGTTTATTGTTTCGCTCCTCGCGTTCGGTCGCACTGCCACAAAAGCTCGGTTTCTTTATCGACGGGTGGTAACATGTTAATATGTTTCAAAGTGCAGTTTTTCGGGCAATAATTTTTTCTTTATATATTCATAATATACTCATAAAATAAGTATTTAATATCTTTTTTTATTAGAAAATTAAAAAATTTTTAATATTAGAAAATTTTAATTTTTGTTGAAGTTAGAAAATTTAATTTTTTTTTAAATTAAATTAATTCTTTGAAGATGGGAATAAAATTGTATGTTTATTTTTAAAATTGTTATATATATGTTTGCTAATATTTAATTTATATTTAATTTTATATAATTGTATAAAATTAAATATAAATTAAATTAGGAAATTTAAATTAGGAAGAGATTATATTAAATTCCTAATAAAAATTAGGAAGAATATTTTTCTCATTACATTTAGTTAATTTTTATTATATAATATTAATGTTTCCTTTAATTAAATTTTCAATTAAATAACTACATACATTATGTCCTATTTCAAAATTCAAATTTGGCGGTTCTTTTCATTTTCATTTAGCTTCCAATGGTATTGAACTTCCCTTTTTTAAGGCTTTTTAGCCTTAAGTCCATTTTATTTCCAAAAGTAGCTTCCAAAAGTGTTCAACTTTTGACATAGATTGCATTTTTCTTAAATTAATTGTTATTTTATAATATATCCAAAAATATCTATTATTAAGGAGGTTATATTCAGTCCCAATAGGCCATCCATTAACATTTCACCTTAAATATGTTTCTCCATAACATTCATCATTTAATCTATTCCTTTTTTTAACTAAAACAATTGTAGTCGTACTTTATAGACTATTTTCAAATTATTTAAAGGTATTTTAGAGTTACTTTAAGCGTATTTTAGGCATTTTGAGGAGTTTTATAACTTTAATCCTATCCCAAATGGAGATATAGTACTCACACATCCAACAATTCATCGAGTTCAAGGATTGAAAAACAACTCGGATTGATGTTAAGATGCGCTATATATATTTTCGTTTGATTCGAACGATGAGGTACATGCAAATGACACAACTAATAACAAACAATATCAAACACTAACATGATTAAATCAATGATGTATTGGCGTTGTGCAATGTTTCGTGGAACTTACGGAGTAAATATTAATTATTCGCTATGTCTCTCGCTTCGGCGGAAGGTCAGGTCGACGATATCTTCCGCGTATTTGACCTATCCCACCCCGAACATTTTATGGTCGACATAATCAGCGCGCTAAGTTTCTTCGATATGCTTTCTGAGTTAATGCCATCGGAAACTGGGGGGGGGGGGGCTCTGCATAAAAAAATTACGTTTACAACTAAATGCTATTATTCGATGAATAAGAGTCGCAAAATAAAATTCATTAATCCGCATCACAATTTGGCCTTCGGAATACACTGTAAATCGCAGTAAACATTATACACAATATCAAAAAGATTCGGCAACTAGGAATCAAATTATCAAAATATGATGGGAGCCACGTCGATTAATATGTATTATGGCCCTGGGTAACGGCGACTTAAATTCAACGTCAAATAAACCAACTATTTTCATTATTTTTTGAGTTTAGTCACCTTAAAAAGTAAAATGTATTGGTAGCCCTGAGGGTTACCAACATATTTCACTTTCACGGCGAATAAAATATAAATATAATGAGGAAAATAAGTGGTTTTAAGTTGGTTAAAATCAATTTTTTCCTCGTTGAGTAATATACTATTCCCTAAGTTAAAATAGTAATGTTAGTATAGTAGAAAACAGATGAATAATTTAAGTTTTTATGTATTTTTAATATTGATTCAACGTCGACATTGGGTCAGTTTAAGATTTAATGACCAGAGTTGACGCAACGTGGTTTTAACGTTGAAATTAAGGCTACGTTCCTCGGAGGTTACACCATCCCGTGCGTACAGTCTTTTTGGGGGCCAGTAAAAAGTTCATCCACAAAACAAACGTCGAAAAACAATTTCCTTCAAACGATAAATAAGTTCAAATCGGAGGTCGCTGTGAATTTTCGTTGTAAAAGAAAAGAAAGAAAAAAAGAACGGTTGATTAAAACAATTCGTCTATTGAATCAAAGCGCAAAACTAGGTTGCAACTGTGGTAAAATGAACGTCAACTTCCTGAGACAACTCGTTGCAACGACTCCCTGGATTTCCCTATCTGTACAAACTGTAGATTGTTTTTTCTTCTGTTTCTTCGGATTACATTTGCATTTGGGATTAGCAACATCATTTACATCTGCGTCTCGCATTCTCGCATGCTTTCCTCGCTAACGATAATCCCTTTGTAGAAAAGGAAACGGAAATTCACTGAAAAACTTAAAAACTCCCCAAAAATGACCCAATCTGTGGGATTTTTCGAACTACTCCCGAGCAATTCCGAGGTTTTTTTCGTTTTCCAGAAATTTCCAGAGTATTTTCTTTTTCCCATCAGGGGCTCTTATTAATTTCTAAGCTACGCATTATATTATATATTTATGTATTCATTTATGTACAATTATTATGACACAAATGTCGTTTTTTTTTTGCTTTTTTTTTCTTCTTTTATTACGTATACATATACATTTAAATATTAAAATATTTAACATCTCATATCCGATCCCCTTTTAACGGGTTCGACGCCGAAAAGTCACATTTCCCGCGCGATTCGTGCCCCTCGCGATATTTTCCTTCTAGTTTTCCATGGGACTGACGAATGAAACGCTTTCAAAGTGCAAAAAAGTTAAACAAACTTTGTCTCCGTTTTGCATCTACCTCCTTTTATAAGCTCTTTAAATTGTAAATGACATAGTATATTGCTTAATGAGAAAAAAAGGTGTTTTTAAGTTGGCAACCCTGGCTAAAGGCGAAGGGTTGCCAACCTAAAACCACTTTTTTCGAGTTATGATATTCTCATTCATCGTGAAAGTGAAAAACACTTTATCAGTTACTTTCCAGTAATTTGACCTTCCCTATATATAAAAAAATTGTTCGTTTACACCTTTTAACAACAAAAAAACCGTTCCGTTCTTCAGTTTATACTTCCGTCCAAATTATCTCATCCCGCGCGGTTCATAAAATCGTCGAATTCTTATAATCTTCCATTTGATCGATCTTGTATTACTGCGCAGCTTTCTGCGCACGGCTTACTCACTGCGCATCGTTGTGCGCAAGTACCTAAAACTGTGCGCCGCTCTGCGCAGCAGGGTCGGGCGAATGAAAATCGCGCGAAATATGAACATGGCACATCTCGGTTTTTGCATCAAATATATATATATATATATATATTTTTTTCGCCATATATATTATATTTTAGGACACCTAAATATTAAACAGTTTGATGATAGATTTTGTTCGTTTGGACATGAACATCGTTAACATGGAATACGACGTTTGTCGAGTATCGAAGCACACTTCTTTGCATCGTTAATAAAATTTGTCAGATTATAAGAAATAACGGTAAACTGGGACGAATTTGATAAATGAACGACGATTCTTCGACGTTTAACAAATGACGCCGACCATGTACGCAAAACGCAACACAATTAAGCGAATCATTGAATCGTAACTCTCTTTTTTTTTATATATATTCTTTTATTTTTATTACTTTTTTCTTACTTTCGAACTAAATATCATTTTGAAACAAATGAGTTAGGTAACTGTTCTCGTCTAGGCGTGTATTTAAAATAGGAATTCCAGTTCCTTTAGCAATTCGACTAATTAAAAACAAAAAAAAAAGAATACTTAAACAATTATTTACTCTAACGATCATTGCATTAACGACGCAAATCGAACGCTTGGATCAAGATTTAGCAGCTTGTTTTTTTTAAAAAAAAATATATCAGATTTATCATTGTAACGTTGAATCCACGGGGATGTGAGTGATAAACGTCGATACCACGTGAATTCAATGTGCACCGAGGAAAAAGGAATATCATTGAATTACTACTTTTTATATTGACTTAAAGGTGGTTTGGAAAAATTATTTTTGCTATTAGTAATGGTAAAATTTAAGAATCATATAGTAGATTTTAATTTGGATATAATAATAACTGTTATAATTAATATAGAATATATTTTCCATATAGATAATATATATGGAATAAATGTAAATTGGATAAATAATTCCTATTATGAAAATGATTTTTTGACTATTTTTACCAGTAAAACTTTTTACTTTCACCCTTAAATTAATATAAAATGTTTTACACTTTTATATTACTTTTTTCTCAGTGTGGAATATGTGAGATATGTCCTTTCAGGTCCATCTTCGCCGTACTTTTTTCCACGTGAAAGTAATGACAAAAACTTGTACCGGGGTTGAGCATTTATATGTACAGAATAAAAACGCAGCATAACAAACAACAGCTGACGGATTTATATCAGAGAAGGTGGAATACAATTGCAATTAATTCAAGTTTTAATTCTCGATATATACTTATCATATTTCGCAATGTTTGTACCAATTAGAAAAAAAAAAGATCTTAAGTAATGTTAAATTTAATGCGGACTTTAACGAGAAATTATTTACTAAATATAACAAACCTTACGGATGTAAGGTAATTAAATTCCATTTATTATTTTACAACTAAAATATTTATGCAATTCTGACGGCATAAGAGTACCGGTTAGAACCTGACTTAATTAAAATTTATTATCTATAGTCTATATCTGTTTTTCAACATTTTGGGACTTGTTCTGCGACTTGAAATTAAAATTTAAAATAATTAAAATGAATGTAATAAAAAGTTATATATAATTAATTCGATTCAATTTTTTACTTCCTACTGTATTTGCTGTAATTTTCCAAAATAAAAACTTTAAAATTAGCTTTAATTTTAAAGTGATATTTGTGACAGGAAATATTTCCTTATATAATTCTTAATTTTTACGTAAAAATAATTAAGAAAAATAAAAATAATACTTCATCCTTACTTTTAAAAGTTTGGAAATTGTTTAAATATTTAAAAAAAAAACGTATTCAGCTGCATTTAAGACCTTGCTTGTATTTCCTTGTACTTATTTAATTAATAATTTTATATCGATTATTTAAAGTAAAATAACATAAACGCAAATTTATTTGTCCTGGTTAATGGATAGTTAAGCATAAAGGAATTTAATTCGTTTATTGTCAAATAATTTCTTGATAAAACTTATGATTAACTTAAGGACGGAGGTACGGTCTTGAACCGTACACCCGAATTTCCAATTTTTAAAAGCTCAATTCCCCTGGACAATTAAATCTTGAATCCATTGCCGACCGGTTACTCTGAGATAAATTATTTTGATATAAAAGTCTTCGCGCGACAAACCACCGTGCTCACAATTCCTCGCCCCAAACTTCAATCGCGATCAGAAGTCTTAAGTGCGCCCCCTACAATGGCGCGGACACCCAGAAGCTCTGCCGAAACGAAGCGTTCCAAAAGCTTGTTTCAAAAATGTCCGCGCCCTTTTTCGGGGGCGCCAATACTTTTTCCATCTTTTTCCATCGTTCCTTTGTTCCATGTTTGTTCGCAAGGTGAATTGCCTGGAAGAAACCCGCATTTGTTTCATGACTAGAGTTATATTTGGGCCAATCGGATGTCGGAAACAAAAGCAAACTGCATCTTGTCCAAATCAAGTAATTCCCCCCCGATTTGTTGCTCGTCATGAAAGGTCATCCCGGAACATAAGTACTTGAATTGAATCATGGCGTCGCAATGGCGACCGTTATCTTATCCTCGGCATCAGTATTATCGGCAATAAATAGGAACTAAATTCTTTGTCCTCGCCACAAGAACCGGCGTCCGTAGCGACGCCCATTAACCAAACGTCGCGCCATCCGCCGCTCGTCCGTTGTTTAAAAAAGTATCATATATAAAAAAAGAATTGTCTGTAGTTCTTTTTTCCCATCCGGACCGGCTCCCACTTCGAGTATTCGTCGAAGTAACGCGCCACTAGGTGGCTTGCCATCGCTTATTGGTAGGATATCTGCCTGAACATGCTGCTGATCTCCTCCAGCGTTTTGTTCTTCGTTTCGGGGACCTTCTTGTAGATGAAGAATGTGAACAGGCCAAGCAGCACGGCGAATATCACGAACACGTAGGATCCCATCACGTTTTGGAGGGACGGGAATCCGGTACCGACGATGAAATTGGCGGTCCAGTTGACCGCGATGGCCACCGACGTCGCTGTGGGTCGAGCGGATTGGTTGAACAGTTCGGATACCAGGAACCACGGGATGCTACCTGGTCCAATGGCGAAGAAGACGATGAACAGGATCAGTAGGACTACCGAGAAGTATCCCATAATTATAGAACCATTCATCTGGAAAAGGAAAGAGTTATGATTACACTGAAATAATAGTATTAGAGGCAAATTCCAGACAACCATATAGACTTATGTCGTATTGGAACATTAATGTTTGAATCTAAATCATTAAAATTGATAGAACATTTGAATACCATCTGGTATCTAGATGGATTAGAAGAAGGAAAACCTATCTGGTATCTAACCCTAGAACCAGACAACCATATAGACGTATCTCGTGTTGGAACTTTAAACTTTTTGAATACCATCTAGTATCTAGATAGAGGAGAAGAAGGAAAACCTATCTGGTATCTAACCCAAGAACCTAGGACTCTTCTAAATTTTCCTTTAAATCTTTAGTTAAGATATCATTGAACTGCTTCTCTACTTAAACTCTATCTTTTAATCTCTACTCTACTTAAAAGCAATAAGAAATACTTACAGCATAAGTCAAAGCAATGACGACTAATATGGTGACGACGAAGTCTCCGCCGAATCCAATGAGAAGTAGAGTCTTTCTACCAGCCTTTTCTACCAAGATTAATGACACAATTGTGATTAGGACATTCACCACTCCAACTCCGATGGTTCCTTTTTGGGCGTCATCTAAATCAAGACCAGCCTTTTGGAAGATATCGGTCGAGTAGAACATAATGGCGTTGATACCGGAGAACTGCTGGGCAATCATGATCATCACGGAAATAATCAGAGGGATTCTCAGTGCTGGATTCATGAAGAGTTCACGCAAAGTCACTTGAGGAATCAATTTAACAGATTCGTATTCCGTACGCATCTCATCCATCTCGTCATGCACATCAGTGGTATTTCTTAACCACACCAAAGCTGAAATAAGATTCATTTAAACATGAATAATTTATGATATAATCAATTATTATATGGAATTGTAATTAGTTGACCATTTTTGCATTAATTACTGGAATGCTCTAAGAGATTTCAATTAATAGAACAAAGAACAGTATTTCTTTTAGAAGGATAAATAAAAATTTAATATTGTTCGGATCGTGGAGAACTTAATTTTAATATTTTCAAAATATGAGAATAATCATGAGTCAATTTAAATGAAGGCAAACCAAGTTTTTCAACTTATACAGATATAGCATTAATGCTGAACACATTGGATCTGAGGTTTATAAGTTGCATAATGATGGTGACTATACTGGAAGAGCATAGAGAAGATAGATCTTTCAAGGCTAAACTATAGAAGCTTTATATTATCTTGATGTCTCTAAAGTCAACCATTATCCTCATGATAAATCCCACATTTTTCCACGATCTGGATCATCAAAACTTCGAAAGCTCTTCTTTTAATATCAAAAATTACATCTAAATCTTTAAAATAAGACATAGAATGAAATGTTGAAACGGAAATTACCTTTCTGGGCATCCATTTCTTTTCCTTTACTGTACAAGAGATACTTGGGAGTCTCGGGACAGAAGGGCAGAGTGATAACCTGGAAAATTGCCGGAACAATGGTCATTGCAAACAATATGGGCCAATGAACTTCTGTGCCGAAGATGGGTCCCAAGCCAAGAATCTGCGCCACCAAGATTGATATCGTGACGATCAATTGGTAGACGGTACCAACGGCGCCTCTTAAGTGTATCGGCGAAATTTCCGCCAGGTACATCGGGGCCAAGCCCGCGTTCAGGCCAGAATTGATGCCTATCAGGAAGCGTCCAAAGATGAACAGCTCGAAACTGCTGGCAGCCTTAGCGGTGCACTCGAAGATAACCGTTAAGAGTACCAGGATGTTGTTGAGCAACAGACCACCTTTGCGGCCAAACTTGTCAGCTATTGAGCTGATTAAGGCACCGCCTACCATACCACCCACGCAAAATATGCTAGTTGCTATTGAAATGATAAAAGTGACACTTTGCTCCTCCGGATATTCTCCGGTACGATTCCTAAGCGTTTCGTTAATCCATTGGCTGACGATCTGGAAGGCAATTTAAGCATGAGTTTAATTTCTTCAAGCTTAATATGTATATAATGATAGGTCGAAATTTATTCCATTCAAACTGTATGATCGTGTTTTATCCAGGACTGATGTTCTAGGTCCAGAAATAGGGTCAGATACATTGTTACCTTGAATTGAACTGGATTAAAATACTCTAGTTAAGATCCTAGGTAGTAGTTTGATGTCAGAATTTCCTTAGTTGACTAATGTCTCAAGGATTCTACTTGGTTTCTTTTTCCCATTTCTTTGGTTGCCAAGAAATTGGTAATTATTAGCAGTATTACTAGATAAGATCCTAGGTAGCAGTTTAACTCTAGAATTTCCTAAGGTTACTAATATTTCAAGGATTCTACTTGGTTTTTTTTTCTCATTTCTTTGGTTGCCAAGAAATTGGTAATTATTAGCAGTATTACATTCCTAATTTTAGGAAATTAACTATAAATTAGCCAATATCCGTTGCTAAATTCCCTTCTAGGATCCTACTTAGACTTTTCTACAGGTTCTGACCTGCCTCATTTCTAAATTAAAAACTTACTTACGAATAAAATTGATTTAAGAAAATCGACAAATGAATTAAACAAACTTATTACAATTCTATATGAGGCGATTTCAATGCAAGTTCAAAGTTCGCTAGATTAAAAAGCGTATAATGGCGCGAAATTTGAATTATCATAAAATTTGAATAATCAATTTCGACGGATTAACGACGAGGCTGAAGAATAGAACGTTTTCCAAACACCAAACGCAAGCAAACGTTTTTCCTTTCTTTTTTTTTCTTTATTAATCAAGATTTACGTCCTTCCAGACGTAAACAAACATCTAGTGTTATTGTTTTTATTTACTTGACCTTCCGAGTGTTTGCAAATTGTCTTTGTTTACGTCTGTCGTTTGAGAAAACGCTTTATTGTTCAGTCCCATCGATTGTTATTGCATTCCGAAGGTGGAAATTTACACTTTGCACTGGATTAAGAGCGCCGGTGTTGTAACCATGCTGGAAGGACGATCCGAGCGCCGCGGCAATGATGGCGAACGCCAATTTGCCATTGAGACCCTGAAAAATAAGAATTGCCAACATTAATATTGAACTCCGAGCGATTAAATAACGTTTCGGCGCGTGCCACTTGACTCGAAAACTTTTTCTAACGGTTGCGCGCGCATCATTCAAAAGCGCCAATCATTCAATTGTTTTGATTACTTTCGAAAATTGGGGACACAGTGGCGGTGGCCGTTGCGCGCTTATTGGCGCCAATTAGCGCTCGTTTAAAAATATTATTACCGAGTTGGGAACGAAGTTGGAACATTTCGGCCGTTATTGTTTTCCCTCGAGTAGAGTTTACTTGACGTTAGTATATTTTTGGTTTAGGCTCAATATTTCATAGCAATTCTTCTATTATTTTTTTATTTTAAGTTCCCTTTAAGTCGCGTTTAAAGGAATGTTATTTTTTTCAAATAAAAGATATTGCTATTGTTTCCCCTCAAGGAGAATATACTTGACGCTAGTATATTTCTCGTTTAAGCTCAATATTTCATGGAAATTCTTCTATTTTTTTTATTTTATTTTATTGTTTTCAAATAAAACAAATTGCCATTGTTTCCCCACAAGTAGAGTATACTTGACGCTAGTATATTTCTCGTTTCAGCTCAATATTTCATAGAAATTCTTCTATTTTTTTTTTATTTTAAATTCCCTTTAAGTCGTGTTTAAAGGGGAATGTTATTTTTTTCAAATAAAAGAAATTGCTATTGTTTCCCCTCAAGGAGAATATACTTGACGCTAGTATATTTCTCGTTTAGACTCAATATTTCACGGAAATTCTTCTTTTATTTATATTTTTTTTTTATTTTTCACTTCAAATTCTCTTTAAGTCGCGTTTGTTTAACACTCGAGAGTGTTTAAAAGAAGAACTTGTTATTCTAACAAGACCAACTCGACGAATAACGAAGTTATTTCGGTGACTTTTTATGAATTCGCCCGCGCATTTTTTACATAATTAAAAGCAAACATTCTGAAGTCTGGGAACAAGTGGGACAACTTAACTCGCTGGAAGAGCAAACATCGTGTTATTTTTCTTCAATCTTTCCTTTTTTTTTCTTTTTTTTTTTAATCCTTTTTTTCCCTTTTATATTTGCATTTCTTCGCGTCTTAACGTATAGATAGAAAGTAACGATAGTTCACAATTGCAATGTTTGTTTGATATACATAAAGAAAGGAAGAAAAAAAAAAAGAAGTAAATTTGAATATTTAGCTTAACGTACGATTAAATGAGAATTTATCGCTTCTTTAAACAGTCTATTATAATAGCCCCGAGTGTATTTCCACATTATTTTTAGAACTTGATCGGAGTCTTAAAAATTCATTAAAAAAAAGAAAATAGTATGAATTCTTATGCAACTGCAAGATTAATTGTTCTTTAATAGAAGATTTATCAATAATAATTTATTGTTATCAATTTAATTGGGTTATTTCCAACTGATCGCTCATTAGAATCATAATAGCTAATTACTTTAATTAAATCTCGATGAGTTTCACATTATTTTTTATTTGTTATTAATTAATATTTTTCTATCGCATTCAAATTATTCTTAAATAACTAAATTTCACTCCCCCCTCCTATTATTTAACTAAACTTTATTTCAAAGTTAATTATTTGTTAATAAATTATTTAAAACTCATCAAAGAGATACTTTAACTACAAAAAAAAGAGAGAGTTTCGATTGAAGCAATATTAATGCAATTTTGCCGGAATATTTGTGCAATTATAATGTAAATTTCCATAAATGAATTGAAAGTGCACTCGATATCACGCATTTGCGTATCGTGCAAATCTGAATCGTTGAATGATAATTCTTTTTTCTTTTCTTTCTTTCTTTTTTTTCCACATTAAACGTTAAAGATATATTTTTCAAGTTTGCGTTTAAATTAAATTTATTGCTCGTTTCCGTCATTCGCGAGGCGTTTTGCTTTGAAAAATATTTCTTCGATGAACACGAGTCGCCGCGTAATTCGCACGGCAACACTTGGAAACTTTGATCTTAGGTTCACTTTTTGTTGTCCTTACTGACGGATCAAAGTTGAAACAACCACGATTTCACCCGGTAAATTAATATTTCGTTGCACTTATGGCGATTGACTGTTACACTTATGTTGCACTTAGCAAAGGTGTCGCTTTTGAATTAAACTTGAAATATTTTATAAAATTGGAAAAATGGGAATTATGTATAGTAAAAATGAAATGTATATTGCCCATATATATGGTCCATATATAGTTCATACATGGTCTATATATCGTTCATATATGATCCATATACGGTTCGTACAGGGTTTATACGTGGTCCATATATCGTTCATATATGGTCCATATATGGTTTATATATGGTTCATATATGTTTTAACAATTTCATATAAGGAAATAAAAAGCTCATATATGGGCATATATTTTTGACGTTAATCTATATATGGACTATATATGGTCCATATATGGAAGTAATTGATATAATATTCTAGTCATATGTACTTTCAATAATTCCTTATATGGAAATCAATTCATATATGGACATATATATTTTCGCTTAATCCATATATGGACCATATATGGGTCATATATGAACTAAGGAAAACCATATACTTCCGTATATGAATTATATATTCCCTTACGTGAAATAGTTAAAATATATATTTACCATATATTGACCATATATGGACCATATATGAACTCAGGAAAACCATATATATCCATATATGAATTATTTATTTCCTCACATTAAATAGTTAAAATATGTATGTACCATATATGTACCATATATGGATCATATATAGACCATATATGTTTAATATTTACCACAGATATAATACAGAAAAAGTATCAGTTATTTTCGTGCAATTTTCACTAAATTCTCACGCAAACAAGGGGGGAAATAAAGAGAAATAGAAAATGAAACATACGAATGGTTTGGAATACATTGGAAATGCTGGATAGCCGAGAGAACTTGTATATCACAATGGTCGACAGAAATACACTATTCGCTTTGAACCGAGCGCGTTTTCGTACTGGAATGAACTGCGGATAACTGTCAGGTCGGTAGCCCGCCGAAGTCTTATATCGGTTGGATTTCAGTGGAGACCAGTCGAGTAGTCGCGCGGGGTGCGCGCGCGCGCCCTCTCGCTCGTGTGCGTGCGTCCACGTGTGGCGCGTCACATGCCATGCTCGCGCCGCTTAAACCGGAAAAAAAAATGCTTATTACGCTCGGCCGCTTTTGCATAAGCTTACTAATGCGCGTACATTGTGTCGAACTTTTTTTTTCTTCCCTTTTTTTTCAACATAGTTCTTAGATGGTCCTTGGGAAGAAAGCCCGACATTTTTTTTTATTTAAAGAAATTTTTTAGGGGGGGAATTGAAAGTTAAAGTGTGATTTTTTTGATATTAAAAATATTAGTTGATATTAAATATTGATTTGATATATAATTAGGATGAAGTATATATATGGTCCATATTTTAAATGTTTTATATAAAAGAAATTCAATGAAAAGATTCGATGAAATTCATAATTAATTCAGTTATTACCTTAATTCAACCATATATGGCCGTATATGTGTCTATATATGAATTTTTTATTCTCTTATATGGAATTGTTAAAACGTATGGACCATATATGTTTCACTTTTATTTACTATGGTATTCCAAGATAAAAACTTATATATGCAACATATATATTTACCATACATGCCATTAAGTTCTATATATATGGGGCATTTATGTGATGGATATCATATATGCCATATATATGTTGATTGTTAAATGGGATTATTACCTAATATATAATAAAATATATATGGTCCGTATATATTTAACTATTTCATTTAAGAAAATAAAACATTTATATATGGACATGTTTTTTCTTAATCCATATATGGCCATATATGTTACATAATTGAAACATTTATGGAATGCAATTCATATATACGACATATATAGCACATATATGCCAATTTTTATACTTATATAAAATCTAAAACTTCCAAACAAAATTAATAAATATTAGAAGTCATATTTCAGTAATTAACTATACTTATTTACATTTATTTAATAGACTTAAAGTCCAATTATTTCATTCGTATATGGCCATATATGGAACATAATATTTCATTTTTACTAAGAATATTACGCAATTAGTATGAAGCTGAAAAATATGATCATACAGAAAGTTCACTAATATGCAGTCTTTTAGTTTTTTTTTTTTTTAATTAATAAAAAAATGTTAACAAAAAGTTGGCTACATTTAATGAGCATTAAGCACTTATTACCTAGTATATGATTAATATGAATGAATAATGAGAAACTATTTAAAAGTAGACGTAATCAAGTTTAAACATTTACTTAATGCAATTAGTTAGCAAAATTATTCATAATAAATTATATTACTCTAATATGCAATTAAAATTTGGAGTAAATTTATATATATACATTGTTGCAGTATAAATATGATTAAAATAACAAAAGAAAATGTGCAGGATTACCAAAAAATCAATACTTTTTCATAAGCCAATAACGTTTCGCAAATGCTAAAACTGAAATAACCAGCAACAAAGTGTAAATAAAACAAATCTTTTCGTTTTGAAACGAAAAAAAAAAAAATGTGTAATGTGTCATCGCGAGCCAATAAACCTTGAACTTAGTAATCGTATATTTTCAGCTTCATCGATCGCGATTTTCATGGAACTATTTTCTCGATAATCTCCAGCAATGTTGTAGTCATTCGTGCCTTGCAAATCCAAACCATTTTTTCTTGCAAATTTCTTTACACTTCAAATTTGTTTTTTTGTTGTTTTCCTTTTTTCCTGTTGAATTTTCTGCTTAAAAAGTTTACAACAATACCTTACGTAAACGAATAACTTTAAATTATTTAAATACATTAACATTTCCGATCATTAATGTTCGTGTTTTTCATTACGATTTGACATTTCGTGCGATTAACGTACATTTAATGTAATTTTCTGCAATAAAGAAAAGAGAAGTGAAATTAGAAATTGTTTAATAGTGCTGGATGGGTGAAATGTAAAATAAAGGGAATTTATTGTAAAAAAGTGTTAGTTTTACAACTGAGAAAAGTAAAAAAAATTACTGCTTTTTAAAAGCAAAGAAATTAGTTTTAAATGTTATATTTATGAATGAAAAAGAAATTTTTCTTTTTAAAAAACTGTAATTTTTACTGAAAGTTAAGAGAAAGAGTAAAAAATAATTAATTTTTAGTTTGACAGTTATAGCTTTTACATAAATATAGTATCTATTGTATATTACTCTAGTAAAAATTAAATATATACAGACATATATGCTTTTCCTTAATCCATATATAAATTATTCCTATATAAATATATAATTAATATATAGGAATAATTTATATTAAATTATGTAATAATACCATTAAAAATTGACATATATGTCGTATATATGAATTGCATCCCATAAATGTTCCATATATGTAACATATACAACCATATATGAAATAAAAAAAAACATGTCCATATACAAATATTTTATTTACTTAAATGAACTCGTTAAATCATATATGGACCATATGTTTCATTTTTATTTGGATAATTGTTATATATTTTATTTCATCATATACAAAAATATATTTTTAAACATTTATCAAATGCATATATAACTTGTGACTTTTTTTTTTTTGTGTATTTCATTAAATTCCAATTTTTTTCTTACCGAGATCGTTATCTCTGTCAGTCGTTAACGTTGTAACATAACACTCTTTTTATCGAAACATTAATAATCTCGTGATTTTTCATAAATAACGTTTTAATGTGTTAATCTGGCGTCTTATTGGCGATAAGGAACGAGCCTCCTCACACGAAACGTCTAACGTCAAACCCGAGAGAAGGAAGGTTAAAGTCGTTCCTTCTTTGTTTACACTTGACCGTGCCGATGAAAAGAACCGTTAAATATTATTTTATGCTTTGCCTGCCCCAATAATCTAAAGCCGTTCCGTCAACAAGGAAAGCAATATATATCCACTTCCTTTCAATTCTAACATTTGCTTCCTTAATTATTGCAAAACGAGCCACAAACTTTCTTACTCTTTTGTTTACTTTTCTATCTTTACATATATATATAATATATATATGTATGTATACAAAAAAAGGGAACCGTAATGTGTTTTAAGTGACGGGGCTCCATCTAGTTTCATTTTTTGGTGTTTTTTTTGGTAAATTTTCGTCGATCGATAACGATTTTGCTTTGTTTACACAAAACATATGATTGGTTTTATATTAATTCCTCAGGTGTGTTGATATTATATTTGTTTGTGCAGTATAAATTTAATAATGACTTTCACAGTAATTTGTTGCGGTTTTCTTTTCTATTTTATCAAAGTATATTCATTTATTTATGGGAATGAAATGTTAAAAAGGTTTGAGGAACTCTGAATATACCTAACCTAGTAAAAATGAAGTATATATGGTTTGTTTATGTTTGATTTTTAACAATTTTATGTAAGGAAATATGTTTTTTTCTTAATTCATATATGGTTGATACATGAAAATTGGTTTAAATATAAGGAATTTATTGAAACTATATATAACTAGAGTATTATATCAATTATTGCCATATATAGTCCATATATGAATTAAAGAAAAACATATATAAATTAATATAGAACATACATATTCAGATATAAACCTTTTATTTCCTTATAAGAAATTGTTACACCATATATGGACTATATATATTTCATTTTTATCAAAGTGAAAAGCTATTAAAAGTGAAACTTTTCAGATTTTATCAAAACTTGAGATATCTAACAGCAAGATAATTATTTCGAAAGTAAATTAATGAAAAATATTAAATAAGTAATAATTATTTGTTCCCAATATATATAAAAGTTCAAACGAGTTCTGAAAGTTAACGATGAGTTTCTTTTTAAATGACTTTTAGCTTTGTACAAATTCAAACATTTATTGTTATGATAATTGAAAACGTCATTACTGCCTTGAACTTATATAATATACGATAATTTATAATAAATTAAATCGCCCGATAAGAATTGCATATATCAATTAATTTAAAATATAAATCAACAGTCAATGGTTGATTAAATCATTAAAACAATTTGAGATTTCACCTTTTAAAGTTTTTTTTTTTTTGTTTAAATGGATCGTATTAAGACATTCAAAGATTTAATGAATGAAAAATTGCAAGGTTTACTATTGAAGTTTGTAAATTACTGCAGTTTCTCTTGATTAACTTTATTTACATAAAATTTTGATAGTACAATTTAAATGATATTTAAATTCCATCTCATTGATATCAACTTGAATAAATTTAACGGTTAAACGGAATCCATATAAAAACAATTTTTATAAATACTTCAAGTTCAACGTTTGAAAAACGATTCTAACAGTAACGGTCATTTTAAGGTAAAAAAATCAAGCTAATTGGTCGTATTGAATAAAATATTCCCGTTTTGAATTTAAATGAAATAAAAAAATAAAACTAAGGAAACTAACTGTTATTTTGAAAATAAAAACAAATCGAGCCAATTGGTCTTATTGAATAAACTTTTTCCGTTTATTTTGAATTTAAATTAAATGGTAAAATGAAACTAACGAAACTAAACAAAAATAATAAAACTAACGAAACTAACGGTTATTATTATTAAACTAACAAAACTAACGAAACTAAAGGTTATTTTAAAATAAAAACAAATCGAACCAATTAATCCAATTAAATAAATGTTTCCGTTTATTTTAAATTAAAATAAAATACAAGTATAAAGCCGAACCTCGCGAATTCATATGTAATTTTCTTCTTTAATTCAAATTCAAACGATCGACCGTTAATTGTAATTCAAATTGTTTAACGACCAATTAAAACTGGCCGCAATTAACCCGCCGAGTCGTACGAATAAAAATGTTTTCTCCACGCTGAAAACAAAACCGAGCAATAATATTGATCGATTAATTCAATTATTGTAAGCGACGCGTCATTTTATCTCCGAGTTGTACGACGATTTCGCGGGATGCGGTAATTATTGCGTCATTCGTCATAGGCGGATACTTTGTCCGCGCATTAACGGGCAAGGATTCGATTTCTTACACAAAATAAACCGATCTGTTATTAAAATCGCGTTATCTCCATCGTGGAAAAACATATGTCAACGGATACCTTTGAGTTTATTGAACAATTCGTAACGATTGACGCCGAATGATAAATTAGTAGAAACAAAGACGAAACGAAACGATGTTTGTTTATTTTTATTTTCACTGTTATTATTTCCTATCTATTATATAATATATATATATATATATATATATATTAGTATCTTATTAATAGTATCTATGTTATATTATCTATATATAGTATCTAATGTAAATTAATATATTACTCTAGTAAAAATGAATCATATATGGCCATATATGGTCTATATATAGCAGCAATTGATATAATATCCTAACTATATATGCATTTAATAATTTCTTTATATGGAAATCAATTTATATATGGCCATATATGTTTTTCCGTAATCCATATATGGCCATATATGATCGATATATGGCAATAATTGATATAATACTTTAGCCATATATGCATTTAATAATTTCCTTATATGGAAATCAATTCATATATGGACATATATGCTTTTCCTCAATCCATATATAGACCATATATGGTCGATATATAGCAATAATTGATATAATATTCTAATCATATATGCATTTAATAATTTCTTTATATGGAAATCAATTTATATATGGCCATATATGTTTTTCCTTAATCCATATATGGACCATATATGATCGATATATGGCAATAATTGATATAATACTTTAGCCATATATGCATTTAATAATTTCTTTATATGGAAATCAATTCATATATGGACATATATGCTTTTCCTCAATCCATATATGGACCATATATAATTTTTTTTGAAACAAAAGTTCCATTTTTCTACGATATTCGTACGACTTGCGTGAGTTTATACTTTTCGTCAGTCTCAAAGGAATCTCTTTTTAGCCGGGACCATCACTCAAAGTCGGCTTTAAGCGACATCTTTCGGAAGTGCACGTCTGACGCCACGGTGAAACGCGTGACGTCATCTATTCATCCGCGGACGAAATTCGAATTCCGTGCATAGCGCGCGGGGTAGTAAAAGAAAAAAAAATAGGAGAAAACGCGCGCGATTGGCCGGGCAAAGGTGTGCCGATGCGCGGGCCGCGCCGATTGGCCGAGCCGCGGACGAGCCTACCGAGCTTGTTTGATCTATAAATAGTCACGTTGCGCGTCTTAATCGAGCGGTAGCCGAGTTGGTTTCGTTTTTTGGAGACCTTCGCTTTCCGTTTCGCCGTGCCGGCGCGATGAAATACCATTTGTATCATTGAAATTCGACGTTCGGATCAAAAAACTTGTATTGCAAATGCCGATGCTTTATATGATTGGCTGATAAAAATGAATTTGTCGGACGGTTCGCGAGTATTTGAGGTTAGGTTTAGGAAATGGGACTAGAAAGATTGGAACATTTAAAGGAATGTTTCATATGTGAATTTAATTTGATGAATTAATGAAATTATATTTGAAGTATTAATTCTTTTATTAAATAATAATACATAATAACAATAATAAATAATAATAATAATTAAATTTTCTTGTTTAAAGATAAATTTAAAGCGATTGAAATGTTAATTTCGCGTCAAATTTAGTGAAAAAACCAAACTATGTCACTTATAATAAATAGGTTTGATTCACACCGTGAATAGTAAAAAAAATCTTATATTCAGCACATTTTTATACACCTTTTATCATAGAATCTTAATTATACATTGACACTTCTAATTTTATCATAGTATACAGTTTATAATAATTGTTTTAAAGTCGAATAAATACGTCCATTTCATTTAGATCATTTTATTTAGATTTTTATACACCTTTTATCATAGAATCTTAATTACACATTGACACTTCTAATTTTATCATAGTATACAGTTTATAATAATTGTTTTAAAGTCGAATAAATATGTCCATTTCATTTAGATCAATTTTTATTTCGTTAATAATTCGCGATTAAATTTAATTTAATACAATAATTAAAATATTTCTTACGTATTTGGTTTTTATATGCACTTTTAAAACACGTTTTGTAATGTTGACAACTTTAACATTGAGAGAATATTGTAACTAATGTAAAAACGTGAATTTTTAAGGAATTTAAATTATGAAAAAACAAGTTTCCATTTATATTGAATTATTATTAATAAATTCACATTTGGCAAACTATTGTTTTATGTCCATGTTGATTTAAAAAAAAATATGTTCATATATGTTGTATTTATATCCACATATATGTTCACATATATATACCATATATATATTCATATAAAAAAATTTCTTTTCAGCAATATTTCTGTCAGTTATCATGATTTATATTTTGGAAAACCCAGAAATAATGACAAGTTCGATGACAAGTCAGGTAAAGGTGAAAAAAGGATCCCGTTACAATTCTTTTACAGGAATGTCATTTTCCCTTTTACAAAGGAACAAACTAACCACTGTTTACTCTCATTAAACCAGAGACCTTCACGTTAAATTGCGATAAGTGACAACTATCTTAATTTAATTGAAATGAAAATATTTGACACTTAGATACCGACGGGGTACCATCGCATTAACCAAAAACACATTTTATCGCACAATCAGTTTTCACGTTAAAATTCAATTATTAAATACGTGCACCGATTTTTCGTTCTTTTTCATGTCCGATTATTTCCGACCAATTAATTTAAAGGTGATACACTTTTGCGTTGTTTGACGAAAAATTGATAAGGAAAATATTGATAACGGTGGGAAGTGTTCTACTGGCCCAAAAAAGGGCTAAAAAAAGAATTAAAAAAAAATTTCAAGTCAAGAATCAATGTTTATTTTCATCCGAATTCAGAATGCGATAGGAAATTGAATACGCAGAAATCCGCGAATCATAATAAAATGGGAATAAAGTAAGGAATTACAAGCTGCAATAATATACACTGTGTTGCTTGTGAAATTAAACATTGATAGTCGGAATATCTCTTAGCAAAGTCTAAAGTTGATTACAATAATGTTGAAAAAGTGTTGAAAAATTATGGGATTGAAAAATGCAATTTTTTTTGTTTCTAAATACAAAACGTAAACAGAATTTGTTTTTGTTTTCTATTTGATAACATGGTTATGACCTTCAAAATTTGTTTGTATATAAACTTGACCTTAAGAGTGTTTACAAACATTGTGTATTTGTTTACTTTTGATTTTAAAAACATTTTCAGTAATATTTCAAACTTTTTTTGAGTAATTCTATAAAATATTTCATAAATTTTGAAAAAATTTTAAAAAAATAAGTAAAAAGATAAATTTAAAGTAAATAAATGTAAACAAAATAATATAAAAAATTGTACTAATTAAAACAAAAAAATCTTTTTTGGTTTATTTATTTATTTCTTCTTTAATCAATTCAATATTTTGGAACTCGTTTACTCTCATCCGAACTTTCCTCAGAAATTGAAAGTCCCCCTTAATTAGAATTGTTAATTTTTTTTTTAATTATTAACAATTCTAATTAACGTTCAATCGTCAAAATGGACACAAAATCTCCATAAATTATTGGTCGTAATAATTAAGACGGTTGAGAAAATAAAAAAAAAAAATAAAAAAAACGAAAAAAAAATTCATTGAAATATTGAAGCGAGACCAGGCCAGACTAAAGGAGACTGATCTGGTTTGCGGATGAAAGGGAAACGACTAAAAATCGATAATGAGCTCGACATGCGGGGAGGCTCGGCTATCGCGACTTTCGCTTACTTTCAAATACTTAATCTAACAGGTTTAATGTGACACCAGGCTATTCGATGCCTGATTTGCATTCTTCTCGATCATTTAAATATTTTTCTTATTCACTTTTTTTTTCTCAACCATAAATTATTCACTTTTTTTGTATGAATTGACGGTCTTTACCGTTACCTGCATACATTTCTATTAATTTTGAAATTTTATTTTAGAATAAATGTGTTTGTATCGAGTTAGAAATTTTTGGCGGGAAATTTGAATTTTACTTAATTTTATATTTTATATTAATTGCTTTGTTTATTTATAATAAAATGAAATATAAAAACATGAAATATTTTGAATATTTTGTCGGAATTTTATTTTACAAGAGATGTATTTGTATCAATTTAGAAATTTTTGGCGGGAAATTTGAATTTTACTTAATTATATATTTTATATTAATTGCTTTGTTTATTTATAATAAAATGGAATACAAAGAGATGAAATATCTCGAATATTTTGTCGGAATTTTATTTTACAATTAATCTGTTTGTATCAATTAAGAAATTTTTGCCGGGAATTTTGAATTTTACTCAGTTTTACATCAATTGCTTTGTTTATTGAAAATAAAATTACAGAATATAAAGAGATGAAATATTTCGAATATTTTGTCGGATGTTTGAGCGCAAATTTCTAGTTTTCTTCGAAGCCCAATAAAATCCTATTAAACGCGAAAATTATGGCGGGAAATTTTTAATCCCCACCGTTGAATTATATAGGTTACGGCTTTTTTTTCGAAGTAAGAATAATAATAACGGGTATGATTTCTTTCTGAGAATCCCGAACATCTAAATTACGAACATCTGTTGCGCATACGTTTTGGCGGCAAATTTAAATTGCTTGAAACGTAACAGTGGGTTTATTGGACTTTTAATAGTTCTGAAAAGTTTTTTTTCTCTTTTTTTTCGACATTGATTTTAATGCAAGAAATCGTAAAGTATCTTTAAACGTTAAACATTGAGTGCCACTTAGAGTTCCATTTTTAACGTGTGCACTCTAAACGAAAGTTTAACTGTAATTCGTGCCAGATGGGCGAAATTTTGAATTGCTTTTAAAAACCTCGAATTAACAAGTTTAACATCTTTCTTTTAACAATTTTAATGCGAATATAATTATATAAACTATTTGATTTAATATAAAACGGAAAATGGAACGTTTTCAAAATCAAAAATTGTAAATAACCTTGTTTTTGTTTTGTATTTACATCCATTTTTATGCCCTTTGGATGTAAATAAACAATATTGTTTTTGTTTTGTTAATTTGACCTTCCAAATATTTACAAACATTTCTTTTTCATATTCCCCTGTTTAAAAACGTTCCATTCCTCAGTTCCATTTATTTAATTTTCTTTTATTTTATAACAATTTCAATTTTAAATAAGATTAAAAAGTTTCAATTATTTTATATGTAACGATTAATAGGAAGTACTTGATTCGCGTATTTTGTTGCACTTTTTGAAACGCAAAAACGAAATTTCGTTACGCAAAACTTTTTGCCGTGCAATATAAAAATCGTTAAAGGTCATCTGGTTATAATATACAATAATGTAACGGAACGCAAAAGGAACTGACATTACACTGTAACATGTAACCATACTTTTTTTTAGTTTTTTTTAAGCCCACCTAGTTTTATTATTCACTAAAATGTTGCGTAAAATCAATTTAAATATGCAAACGCAGAATGCACTTTAAAGTCGTATAATAAACTAATAAATAAGTTCGAATTTTACGGCGAAAAGTAATGGGAAATTCGAATTCATTTTAATATTTATAAAAATGGAATGAAATATGGGAAAAAAGCAACTTTTTCGTGAAATTTAAGGGGGCGATTAAATTTTTCCTAATTTTTTATTTTATTAAATATAAAAAAAATTATTTAATTTAACTATATTAATAAAGGAAACTTAAAATAAGAAAATGGAATAGGAAATAAAATGATTTTTATATTAAAAACAAACAAAAATTGTTTGTCAACATACTAAAGGGCAAGTTAACAAAACAAAAACAATAACAAAAGTTGTTTTTTTTAATTTTTTTTCTAAATAACTCTTTATTATTAAATATTAAATTAAAAAACAAACAAAAAATGTTTGACAACCTCCTGAAGGGCAAGTTAACAAAACAAAAACAATAACAAAAATTGTCTTTATTTTTTTCTAAGTAATTTCTTATTATTAAATATTATTAAATTAAAAATCAAACAAAAATTGTTTGTCAACATCCTAAAGGGCAAATTAACAAAACAAAAACAATAACAAAAGTTGTTATTGTTATTATTTTTCCCCTAAATAACCCCTAATTAAAATTAATATTCAAAATAAAATAAAATCCGTTGAAATTTCGCATTCCAAAAACGTCCCATCCTTCGCATTCCAATTTCAAAAATTTCAAAGTTCTTTTCTCGGAATGGAGGGGGGGGGGAAAGATTCGTCGCAATTATTCAAGGGAAATGGGGGAAAAAAAAAGACGAATTATTTTTAGATCGAGTTTTTATGTCAATCAGTCTAGCCGCGAAGGAGTTTTATTTATTTTAAATGCGTTTATTTCCGACGACTGACAGTTGCGTCAGATAATGGGTTTTTCACTTTGAAAATGGTTATTAAAAAAAAAAAAAAATAAAAGCAAAAAACAGTTGGGTCCTTCAGACATTAAATTTAACCACTCGTCGACAATCAAAATATCCCGGTATATTATTGTTATCGGCGAAACAGACGACAATGTTATCGCCGTATGAATTCATAAACACTGCCCAAAATCTGAACAATTCACCGATAACGCAATATTTCGTAGATAACGTCAAATCATATCAATCGCCGTACACTTTCGGGCGTCGAAAGCTCTTGTTTACACGACATGTAACATAATAATACTTCGGTGAAATCGCCCCTGGTAATGTCGACAAATTGGATAAGGCGTTGAAATTAAAAAAAATTAAAATAAATAAATAAAAGAAGTAAATAAATACAAAAAAGTAAATAAATAAGTAAAATAAATAAATAAAAGTAAATAAATAAACAAAAATCAATCCATTAACCAAACGAAACTAACGAAAACAATAGAAAAACTATGACAATTGACATCGAAGGTCAATAATTTTGACATTTAATTAACCATCCATCAATCCTCCATTATCAAGTTCGATTAAAAACTTAACATTAATTAACAATTAATACCTTAACGCGACAAACAAATAAAAGTAAAAAAAAAAAATTTCAAATTTCGCGCGACAACTAACCCTTCAAACCACACGCGAATCGTCTTATTTCCATCGAAAAAAGCGCGAAAATTACCTTCAAGGACACCATGGTCGTTGGTCGATGACAAATCAATCACTGAAACTTGGAATTATCCCGGATCGCGACGGTCGTATTAAGGAACGAAAACGCCACGAACTCTTTCTTTTTCTTTTTTTCTCTTTCTCTCACCTTGGCCAAGCCGTTGGAAAGTCACGGACGGCGTACACGAAACTGGAATGACTGGTTCGTCTGCGAACGGAACGCACCGCGGCTACGATTTCGTGCGCGCACGGGGGGGCTCGTTCCTCTCAACTTTTGTGTGTACAATTGTGCCGTTCACGGTTTGGCCCAGCGCGCGGGCCAATGGGAACGCGCGCCCGCGTACCTTTCCCGCCCCACCACTCCGGTTATC
>JABFPN010000318.1:0-52555 GCA_022817305.1 Leptoteleia sp. ZL-2020 | reverse complement strand
CGGAGAAAAATCTTGTATTACTATTTGCAACGTTTATTATGAAAGCTATGACAAAACTGGCTACATTTCTATATTTGATATAAAAGTTGTGAATTTAGCACATAGAAACGTGAATAATGAAATAAAACGTTTAAACATTACAACGTATTTTTCTGTTTTTACTAAATACGTTGTAATGTTTAAACTTTTTATTTCATTATTCACATTTCTATGTGCTAAATTCACAACTTTTATATCAAATATAGAAATGTAGCCAGTTTTGTCATAGCTTTCATAATAAACGTTGCAAATAGTAATACAAGATTTTTCTCCGTGTATATAATAGAGATAAAAATATCCATGTAAAATTTTATATATACCACATATATGTTCATTAATCTTATATAATATATAAGAACTGTGCCTCTAAGAATTGACAAAATTACAACGTACATTGTAATAATATCATTATGTGATATTATCACCATTGATTTCATATATACGTTGCAATTTGTCAAACGGCATTTCTCTCCATGTTCGGTTCCAGTTTTCAAACTGTATAATAATGTTTCAATTGTAAGAGGATTCCATTGAAATACTAAATTTTAGATGGTCATGCTTGAAAGTTCACAATTTCCAATTCCCATATAATGATGCAATTTTATTTATACCATTTTTCCATCTATTCTCAAAGTAACGTTAATGTTATAATCGATTTATAACATATCAATTATTATAAGAAAGAAAGAAATCATATAAGTATTAAAAAAAATAATTACAACTCTGAGCTTTGGAGCAATTTTTTCTAACTACAAGAAAAATCCTTTTGTCGATATTATAAGAAGAAAATACTCTTTCCTTTGGACGATTATTTTAAAATCCAAAAATGTTCACACTTTATTATATTATATACGAAAACGTGATTTATATATATGGTACATTTAATTAAATATCGTTTAATTTTAACGAGAAAGAAAGTTGAATGAAATAAGTTTAAATGATATCAAGTCATAAGTCAAATTGTTCTACAAATCATTAGATACGTTTCTAATATCTTAATATCAAATGCATGAAATTAGTTATGATAATTTAAATAATCAGTTATATTTTATAAAAATTATTATTCATAATTTAATATATTATTAGGTGCTCTTTTTATGGACAACATCTGTTGTATCTTTATATTACACAAAATTATTTTAAGAAAATTGCGTCATTAAATTTCTTCATTCATTTTGCAACTTCAATATCAAGCGTATGTGCCTCCTACACCAGAGGATTAATATTTATGTGTTGCGTGACCTCCCACTTTTTAATTTTGAAACATTACGACGTTCCAAGTTTAATCCGGACCTGCTGCGATTTTCTCACGGTGTGGATAAAATCTTGATAAAGAACCAATGATAACTTATTTTTGTTCCATCGCAGACAGTGATTGAGGTTGGCCATAAAAATGGCACTATCACATATATAATTCACTACTTTCTCATCCCTTTTTATAAACAGACTAACTGATTCAGCCAAAAAACAAATAAATCTGACTCAATAACCGAGATAGTTATAGTAATGACAATCGCAGTAATAATAAAAATGTGCACAGAACAAAAAATCGCTTTAGTAGATAAAATGAATTTATTTACTAATGTTTAACTAATTTAATAAATTTATTTTCTTTCTAGGATGACAGACATATTTAATGGAATAAAATAATTAGTTTTACTTTAAATATTTAATAATATATGGGACATATATGATTTGCACAGCATAAATATCCCAATTATATTAAAATAAAGTATATGGAGATATATATGGGGTATATATGGAATATATGCGTTCCCTATATACATTTTTACTTTACTTGGGGGTATAATATAAATATCACATATATGCAAACATATATGCCACACATATGTTGATTTTTACATGAATATACAAATCTATCTTTCAATGTAAATATCTATGTTTGTTTTAGCACACGTCAATAATAAAAATATAGTACTTCCCATCTGACAATCCGTTAGCAATGTATAATTTAAATCATCATGTTGAAATGATAATTAAATAATAATAGCGATCTATCATGAAAGTCGTAATTTCAAAAATATTCATAAAACCATCTTAATTTCATTTCATTTCTTTTTTCGACCCAGTTAAGCCATTAATGAGAGTTCTCTCCACTTCTGCAAGTTTCATGCAGTACATTTGCAAGAAACTGGGTTGAACAATAAGGGCGTTTATCATTCTTACTTTTGGAAAATACAGCCAGCGTTACCAAATTGTAAGACATCAACACTGAAGGCGCAAGTGAAGTAAAAAATTCAGTAGTATAACGATGGCGAATGGTTAGATCGATACTTCCGAATTAAGCAATGATTGATATATAGTATAGTAATCAAAACTACTTTTAAATGTATCAACTAAAGGTCAACATTTATATTCATAGTTAAAACTGTAGTATATTTTTATGTAAACACTTTGTATATTTTTGCCAAAGCTTTTTGAATTTAACATTAGGAAAAATGATAAGATTTAAGAAACGGGGGGGGGGGGGTAAAAAGTCGAAGGAAAAGAGGCTGCGGTGAGTGCGAGTCGGAGGGAAGGAGAGCGAAGGAGAAAACGAGACGAGGCTAGTTACGCTCCGGCGTAACGGGTAAACAAACGGCCTGGAAAAGGGTCGGGCGACGCTCGACGGACGAGAAAAGTCGGCACGCCGGGACCGGAGAGGCCTCGAAGGCCGCGCGCTCGGCGGCGCGAGGACGAGCCAGCGCCATTTTGATTGGTTCGGCATTCCGTGCGCGGAAGGCGTGTCCCGCGGCTTTTTCTCTCTCACGCCGACTTTTCCCTCCGCGGTGGCGGTCGCGCGGCCGCGTTACCCCCGGGCAGCTTACCGTGTGGCGCGCGGCTCACCCAGCACCTCGATCCGAACGTTCCGTACCCAAGTGAAAAAAAGCTCGACGACGAGGTCCCCCGCGGCACGCACCCGGTACAAGCGTACACACAATCCGCACACTTACACGGCTGACGCGCAACTAAGCGATCCCCGCCGTCACATCACCCGCCATCATTTTTTTTCCCCTCCGCCCGGATCGCTGCCGTCGTTACGGCCCTGCTCGCGTGCGCAATCGCGCTGAATCCGCGCGTCCCTCTTCCGCCCGTCCGAGGAACCGTGTGGCCAACCCTACGGTTTTAACTGTAGATTTTTTTTTTGTGGAAATCTCAGTTTTTAATTTTGCTCGCCAAATCCACTATTGTTGTTTTAAAATATTAATAATATTATTGTAATTATTAGTATTATTATATTGTTGTTATAATGTTTTGTTAATATTGATTGTTATGTTTTAGTTTTGCTTCCCTGATAGCAAAGAATATTTTTGAAATGTTCTGAAAATATTCTGAATATTAGGAATATAGGGTTGTGGAAAAGAATATATTTTTTCTTTGGTTGTATTTGTTATTAAATTGGGTTCCCTTTACAAACGTCCAATCAGAATCGTTCCTTAGGAGTGTATCAATCTGCCGCGAGTCTAAGCGCTTTAGATCATAATACAAGATATATCAGTGTTATCTATATCTCGCGCTAAATTAATTATATAAATATCAAATAGGATTTTCCCTAATCAAACATTGATTTCATTCGGTTTAAATATTTCATACTTTAAATTAAATATGAAATTGTTTAATATAGATATAATGTTATTTATATTTATTTTTTAATTTTTTGACTAGAAATAAATATTACGCCTGAATACAACTTTTAGTTCTGGAAACTTACTTTTTCTGAATTGTGTATTATTGAACAAATTTAAGTTAGTAGCTTGTATATAATATTCTTATTGTTGTACGTGATGCACTTTTCACTATTTTGTATTGAATTATAGATTGCTACAAGTATGTTGTCAGTAAAATGATGCCTAAATTCATGTACACACAAATTTAAAACTAAGTAATCATTATACTTGAAAGGATTAACAAATTGTTTTTATATAATTTATTACCAAAACACATACGTATTTATACAGCAGAATACATACATTATGTCTATATTTTTTTAATTAAATACTGCATGTAAAATAAAATCATGATCAATATGTGTATACAGAGTAAATGAAATAAAGCTGTAATAGTATAATAAAATAACAAGATTTTAATAAAAATATTCATATAAATTGTTTATAGTTCACGTCTTACGTATCTGGCATGAATAATGTACAATATCACCATTTGGATATCTCGCAAATGCGCTGTAAAAATGTATTATTACATTATTAAACAGTTTACATTTACATATACAATGTATAATTACATTAAAATAATTAGAAGCCAATTTAAAAAATAAATAAAAGAAAAGATAGGATAAATTGTTTAATAATATTATAAATGATATACTGACCTTTGATTACCAAATCTTTTCTTGCAAACGGGACAAATGTTAAATTCTGTGATAAGAATGCTTTGGGATTCATAATGCATTCGTTGTTCTTGAACTTGAAGATGTTCCGCATAAAGTAAACCCTTCAGTACCTGCGTATGGCGCTTTTCATTTATATTATTTTGCAAGCTAGTTTCTAGAAAATGTTTGATGCATCCTATCATTACATTATTTGGTAAAATCTCCAATGCTTTTAATGGTTTTATTCTGGTCGCGTTTTCTTCTAGTAATTCTAAAGCTGTTTCCAAATCTGGTTGTGTAGTTTTTGGCTCATTTAAATTACAACCTGCTGCCATGAAAAATACCAATTAATCTTACAAATTATCAATGAATCAAACAACTTATAATTATTTTACTAACCAGCCATGGTTAAGTCGGATAAACTTTCAGCACCAGATTTCAATAATTGCTGTATCAGCAGTACATAAACTTCATCGTCTCCATTAGACTTATTGCCTTCGCTTTCCTTTCTGCCTATGATAAATAATAAGATTGTTAAAAGAAATTTTATACATACACTTTTAAATACTCCTTCAATATATTTACTTTGATATTTAGTATAAACATTATTACAATACTGTATAGCTTTTGTGATATCTTTTAATAAATGGACATAAATAGAAATGGCTTGCTGATGACGTCCAAGGCGGCCAAGTATTATCGCACGTTCTTCAAATAAATAGTCAAAGGGAAAGTCCCTCAAAACAGTTTCTGGCGTGTAATGTGTAGACTTTTCTAAGAATTGCTGTAACTTTAATCTAATGTGTTGAACATTCTGCTTCTCTGCAGGTGTAGCATCTGGACTCATTGCTGCTAAACACTTTTCTTTGTATTGGTGCACCAATACATTATGAAATAGTGGGTTTGTATCTTCCCAAACATGTACAACATGTTCTAAATAAGAGATAACTAAGTCTTTATGGCATCGTAATAAATAGTCCAACACTTTTGGTCTCGGTAAATGTTCCACTTCCTAAAAAAAATAACGTTAAATCAATAATAATAGCATTATTATTGATATTATTATTCCTACTGAGATGATTTTTTCCTTCTTACAGTATTTAAGACATTGTATTGAGTGATATTGTCGATATTGATACAATAAATTCACTTGAATAAACTGACCGGCTTTATCATAAATGTGATTAGATAACGTTTTACCTGTACATCTTCCATAAAAATTCTTAATCCTTCTCCAGGATCTTGATCCAGGACCCATCCAGCAAATTTTAGTATCAAATCAATATGATCTTTACCAAGGTGTTGGAGATACTGAATCGTTCGCTCTGTCCCTTTCAAACTTGAATCAATTTCTCTTGCCTGCTTTTCTAAAAGTTCTAGAGCCTTTTTATGCTGACCTTTGGTTTGATACAAAATTATCAACTCCGGAAATTTCTGATATTTCAAAAGTGTTTTTTCTGCCTCGGCCAAATGGCAATGATTTAATCTCAGTAAAGGTGCCACTAAGGCATCATTAGTCTGAAAGTATATATACCCAAAATAAATATTTCATTTGAAATATTGCAGCAAAAATTTATTCATATAAAACACACAGTTTATGAAATACGCAGTGCAAAATCCTATAAAAATTATACTAAGGAGTCATGTCACTCACTATCAGAATTTGAAATTTTTATCAAAAACATATTGTAACATAATTTCTATCATCAACATATTATAACACGAAAGACATACTTGCAAGTAGCACTTGAGCAATGTTGTATCTATGATTTTGAGCAACTGTTCTGTTGCAACAGCCGTCATATTTTTTGCTCTTTGACCCTGTGCTGATAAATCTTTATCCTTTTTATCATTTTTGTCTTTCTCTTTCGTTTGTGTGTCGCCTAAAAGCTTGTGCCTGACTTCTGTTAAAAATCCTATCAATGCCAACAAACCATTCTCAAGGTCACGACCTTGAAGTTTTGGTAAACCTGTCATAGCCTCTGTCGTATCATTAATATTTGATGACTGCGTAATCATGTCAGGAAACAATCTTATGACTTCGTAAGGATCTGTACCCAATTTCAGGAACTGTTCCATAGCTTCTTTAAATTTATTGTTGCAAAATAAATGATGGGCGTAAAGAGTTTGGATTTTGTATGTCTCCTTTGATTTTTCCTCTTCGCTTATGTCAGACAAACTCTGGAATGTATTTGCATTTTAATTAATATATGTTAACATATTACTAAAATGCAAAAAGCAGAACAAATAGATAGATAATAACCGTTAGTTTTAATGCCAATTGAAATTGATTTTGTTCAAGAAGAATTCTAATTTGCTGCATTTGATCAACTGCTTGAATGCACCAAACCTGACTTGTCGAAGCCACATATATTTTACCTTGTTGACATTTAAAAATAAGTCGAACTTTATTTAAATCTGGTATAGTTTGAATATACAAACAATCTTCCATGGTATAAACTTCCAAACTATTGTGCACAATTCCCAATAAATATGGATCATCCCATGCTGAATGTTTAAATGGACTTAATTAATAAGCAATAATTATTTCAAATACACATTAAATTTAACTTACAATTAATATAAGTGTATAAATAATTAAATATCAGATATATAAGTATATTTCACAATTTATCATTAAATTAATAGAATTTATTATTCTGTATATTAAATCTTAATTAAAACAATTAGGTGAAAAATTAAACTGAAGAATTGATTCATGAATATTCTATTAATTTGTTTGTGAACAATTAAAGATCCAACAACTTATATTAACTTCAAATACCTATGGCACTCGGAGAATCACTCCATTTTACAGGATTATGTTGTATTAATTCTCCCATGGTGTCCATGAAAATGGATTGTGAATCTTTACCAAGAGCAAAAGTATTGTCAGATAATTTTGTTATACTAGGTTCAGGTGATTTTCCAGTTGGAAACAATTCTTTTATTACAGTACCATCTAAATTTAGAAGAGTGTATGAAAAACCTCGAAAACCCAATACTAAAGTTTCGCCACACCTAAAATATTATTAACTGATTATTAAAAGAAAATTTTAATTTTGATGTTTATACTGTTATATTAGTAAAAAAAAAAAGTACCATGCTAATTCTCTTGGTATATCTGGAACAGTCAACTCTTCTTTAGAAAAATCTTCAAAACATTTATTTTTTTCCTTCCAATAATACAGCTGTAATTTACGTTTGACAGCAACACATAATCGAACAACAGTATTTTTCTCGCCAGTTAAACTTTGAGCTCTGTGTATATCTAAAGCAAATATATTAGCACCTCGCGTTTTGGAAAGTTGATATATTTCTTGTATTTTTGGAGAACTGAGGTCATGTACGCAAACAATATTATCTAAAATAATGAAACATTAATATTTTTATAATAGATTAATTTAATCAATATTTTTGTAGTTCAGTAATTACCTGTTAAAAGTATTAATAAATTATATTCTGGAACAATATCTACTTGCACGATTCGTTTTTTACTGAAATTTTTATTATACCTTAATAATTCTAAGTTATGAGTTTCATTTAAATCACATGAAACATTATACATCAATAAGTGGCCTTCTCTAGTACCAATCAATAAATTATTATCTGTAAAATTTAATTTAATATAAAATAAATTATTATTCAGTATATATTTCTTTGAAAAATAATAATTTGCTTCTACATTGTTTCACCATTATTTATCACTACTACTTTTAATTTAATTTAAAAATATGTATACAATATTTATAAATAATGTTTAACTTGGACATTAAATATATGTGTACATGTATACATATATATATAACATATAATGCATAATGTATATATATATATATATATATATATATAACATATAATGCATAAAAAACTATCAGAGATAAATACAATGGGGCAAATGGATTAATACACAATTGAAAAAAAAATATACTTATTTCTGATAAAAAGTACTTGTTAAATTTTTTAGTTAATATTTTATGAACAATGTGACATGTATTACAAACCATAAGCTGCAATAGATTCAATTTGTACTGATAATTTTAAAACAGACGTTGCTTCGTATGCTTCATGCATCTTGAAAACCAGTTATTATATTTAGATCTTATTTTTCTTTCTTATTGTTAAATTAACATATATTCAAACCCGTCAAAACAATTTATTCGATTGACATATTTACATTTGTTAAAATACATCATAATCAAAAACATGAAGATATCTGATCATGTACAATCATCACGAGCAGTTCTAAAATTAGTTTAGTAGTACTCTGAATTTGTGAGACAGAAATATAAAAGAAGTATATTAATGAAAGACAAAATAAGATTTAAGAGACATTTAAGAACACAGAAAAGCTTACATGTAAACAAGAATTTTAGGGCACGTTCCAACTGGCAGTATTTTGCAAGTTCTTTTGATTTATTGAAATTTGTATATTTTTTTCATTGGTTACAACAATGGCAGTCATTCGAAAATGAAATTTATTTCCCAAGATCATAGAATAACGCTCTGGTCTGTATATAATAAAACATAAAATAATTATCAGTAACCAATATCAATGAATTTTCAGAGGATGGGTACAATTATCAGAACGAGCATTTATCCGAACGAACATTTATCAGAATGTACAGGTATCCGAACGAACACGTATCAGAACGAGCAATTATCCGAACGAACACGGATCAGAACGAGCAATTATCAGAACGAACAATTATCAGGAGTGGCATTACGCTCTCGTGTTCGTTTAAATTTCGGTTCCCTCTCGCGTTTCAATCTCGTTTCCATTTAATCTCAATCTCGTTCTCATCTTATGAAAAATTACGGCAACGTCGTAATTTTTTGGCAGAACACGTGCGCAGAAACGCATAGACACCAACTACACACATTCCAATTACATTTTTGAAAATTCATCTTTATGTTTTGAAAACATGCCTTTAGTAAAATTCGTATGGATGTCAGTTCTGTGGCGTATTCGGAAAATGACATTATAATATTTTGTGAGAATTTGTCTCTTTTCTTTTTCATTTAATGATAACTTGAAAGAGAGAAATGAAACATCAATAATATTTTCTGAATATCATTTCCGAATACGCCACTGGAGTGGAATTACGTTTTAAGATCAAACTGTAGTCAAATCTTTTATCCTTTATTTTTATATCACAATTTAATGTGCAGAAAAGAGACAGAACAACTGATTTCAGTTTGATCTTGAAACGTAATGCCACCCCTGATAATTGTTCGTTCTGATAATTGCTCGTTCTGATAAATGTTCGTTCGGATAAATGCTCGTTCTGATAATTCTACCCATCCCCGGCCAGCACCCTTATCAAATCAAACAACGCATATCAACAAATATTTCATTAGATTCTGTAATTCTGTCTTTTTCTTTCTAAAGTTGAGATTTAGGGGAAAAACACAGAATAAGTCGTCCGTTTTTTATAATTATACGAAATTATATGAATAATATAATTTATAAATTATACGAATCTAGTAATAAACGAGTATCGTTTCACTATAATGGCGCTTTCGAGAACGATTCAGTTCAGGCGGAATGACGTTTCTCACTTGTTCTGATCATTACCATGCTTCGGGGGAGAAAAGGACAAGAACTTCATTCTGCCTGAAGCGAATCGTTCTCGAAAGCGCAATAAGACTGTTTACAAGCTTCGGTTTTTATTCATACTTTTATTTTTCTAATATTGGTACGCTAGTACAGCTAGTGTATTTTGCATTTAACTAGCATTCTTCCATATTATAAGCATGAACGGATTAAATTTTGCTGCATTTTGCTGTATTTCACAGAGTGGTTGATTCTTTCTAGGCTGGCTTTTTCTTTGAGGTTAATATAGAAGAAGTTATCTTAAGAAATTTTTTTCATTTCAAGTACATAATTCGCACTTTTCTCGGGAAACGTAATTAAATTTTAAACTAATCAGTATGGGTGATGAAGAAGTAAGTACAAGTATACATATATTTATAAAATTAAATAATATTTACATTAATATATTTCTTTTTTCGGAACATCTATGGCATTCATAACACGTTTTTATTTTATTGACTGGTGTTATTACCAATTATCAATATCATATTAATAAACAGCTATGGTTATAAATATTTATTTGATTGTACACTTATTTATACATTAATGTATTATATTATAATATTTAAATTGAAATTTCAGTTTTTTTTTTATTTAGATATTTTCTGATATGTTAGTCTTTTGTTAATTTATTCGTTAAAAGTCACACGTTTTTTAATTCCCATTAGATATTATTATTTAATATTTATTGTAATTTAAAAGATATAACAATTTAAAATCCAGAATTAAAAATCAACAGAGATATTCAATCGACTTTAAAGATTTACGGTTTATACGCGTTGAGTTTATTCAATTTGTTTTTAGGTTATATTTTTTGTTAAAGGGGAAAAACTATTTAATAAAAAAGTTCTGTTTTTCCGTGGTGTTAAATTAACGAAAATCATACTTAACTTTTCTTTCAATTTACAATTAATTTCCTACTATTATCTAGAAAAAATCATTGACTTGTTTGAACTTAATAATTGAACACAAAGGTTAACTAAATGTAGACATTTAATAAACTTTGCAAATAAAGTATAAAATAAACTTTATTAATAAAGAATAAAATCGTAAGCATTATAATAATGAATTATATTAGATTATTAGTATATGATTTGCAATAAATTAAAATGAATTTTCAGATATACTTCTTTATAGCAAATAATTGTATTAATAACTTAACCTTTAAATTTATAACTAAGAAAAACATCTATTTTCTACATGTACTATTTAGCTTGGTTTTCAATTAATTAATCAGTTACTTTATAGTATTAATTAAATTTTTTTATTATAAAGAGAATCGGCCGCAGTCCAAGCCCCGGACATTCAAGATCAGAAAACAGCAGAAATAATTATAAATCATCAAGGTCAAGATCTCGAGAATATTCAAAAATGAAATCGAGACAAGGATATGTATCTACAAAGTCTCGATCCAGAAGTTTATCCCGCGATCGCAAAAATTATAGTCAGAGGGGACACGGGTCTCGTCGCTGCAGTAATAGTCGAAGTCGTAGTAATTCTCCTAAATATCAAAGGTCAAGAAGTCCATTGTCATATAGAAAACGTCATATTGGAGACAGAGAACACCCTCGTCCATCAAGATGTTTAGGAGTTTTTGGCCTTTCTTCCAGAACAACTGAGTCCCAAATTTATGATATATTCTCAAAATATGGCCCTGTTGATCGCGTTGAAATCGTCATTGATGCAAAGGTAAGTTAATTTGTTTATTTAAATAAATTGATTAAACAGAAATATAAAATACATATTTAATTTTAATTATTATTTAAATTAAAATTTTAACATATCCCTGCAAAGAAGCTTCTTATTTAATTATTTATACGAGGCTTATTAATTTACAGGGAAAAATTAAACACTCAAGCTTTAGAACAATTCCATTTTAAGTCCATGAATATTGTTAAAGGCCTTGAGTGATATTTTTTTATATTTAAAAATAATATATTACAAAAATAAACTGTTATTCTATTTAGTGTATTTACTTGATACTTTTTTTTTCATATGTAGACAAAATCCATGAAAGGATTCTGTTTTGTTTACTTCAATCGCCTTGAAGATGCTGAGAAAGCAAAAAAAAATTGTGCAGGAATGGAAGTTGCTGGTAGATTCATAAGGGTAGATTATTCAATTACTCAGAGAGCACATACTCCAACACCAGGAATTTATATGGGAAAACCAACTAATACTAGTAATTACTCACGACGCCCAAGGTAAATTTGTGTTAATAGAACAATTGAAAAATTTGTAACACATATAATATCAACCTATTTAAACTGTATAATATATAATAAATAACTGGTTTTTTTAACAATTAAGGTATCGAGGAAATTATCGTCGCTCTCCATATGGAAGATACAGACAAGAAAGATACCATCATCGTTCTAGATCCGGCTCATATTCTCCTCGTAAGTATTATTAATGAATGCAGTGAATTCTGTAACTAATTAAGAACTAAATATAACTATTTAGTAGTATTTAAAAAGAAATAAATATAAATAAACCAAAAATATATAAACATCATTAATTTCATTATATAATATAAATAATGTTCAAATCTATATAGTCTGAAATAATATTTTAGACTACATATTTCTGTACGTTTCTATGGAATCTTAATTAAATTTTATATTCTTAAAAAAGTTAATTACAAAACTAACTGAAAATTTATATAACTGATTGAATAGATACATATAATTTCAACCAAAATATTAACAGTACATGATATAACAAATTCCAGAGGAAAGAAAAAGAATAATTAATGTGATCCAACTTTTAATGAAAGTCAAGTATATTTAAAATGGTACTCATAGTTTGGATAATTCCTCACTCTTTAGGATGATAATTTGAGTATAACCAAATATTCATCCATAATTAATACAATGTTTACCTGTTATAGAAGGTAACAGATTAACAGGATTGGGAGTACCATATTTGTTTAAAAATACAGCCCATGTTAAAGATTACTGAAATGAATAGATAAAGATTTTACAACAAATGTTTATTTTAAATATGTTCTTAATTTTTATATAAGCAGGAAATTTGTTGATATAAAAACTCCATCAAATTACTAGTTATTTATGTATTTACATATTGTTTTTACTTTTCATAAGAATAACATGTAACAACTCAATAACTAAGTAATATAAATGTAAACATGTTCATGATTTATGATTGTACAAATGAAAACTTAAAGATTAAATTCGTGACAATTTTATTGGCAATAAATTTGTCAGGAATGATAGCAATGTAATGAATTTTCTGTTGTTAGTGTTATTAACATGATTTATTAATCCAGAAGAAATTTTACAATTTCATTAATTTTTGTGCACAAAATATCTTTTAGAATATTGATATAATAATTAAAATATGTTAAAACAATGTGTTTAAATATAACAGAAATTTTACAAATGATTGGGAAATGATAAAAAAAATTTACTTTAATGCTGAATTAGTTAATTTGTGACATTCCTATTTTTCTTCAAGACAAATCTAGATATAAATAAAAAAACCATGTTTATATACTTTAAGCATGTGTACAATTTTTTTATATGTTTATTTTAAATATTAATACACCAATCTGCTTACAAAATAGTTTACAGAAATTTGATAACAACTGTCATTTTTAAATTCAAACTTAAGCAAAATGGGTATACAATGTAAAAAAGAATAATTTGTTTAAATCATCAAGATGGTGCAGCATCCAAATAAAAAGTAAATTCAATTTTTTCTTAAAATTATCTATATTTTTTGATTAATTAATATTTTTACATATTTGCTAAGTGTATTTTCTTTATCAGCTTTCAAAAATCATGGTTTTTGTTGCTTAATTAATTGCAGGTCGATATTAATGATGCGAGTGTGATACGAGAAGCCAGATGTGGGAGAGCCATTTTTGTGACTTGACTGTGTTTTCTGCTGTTATATTAATTTTTAAATATACATATATGGGATTAATAATACAAGTCAATACATCTGAGTATTGTTCTTATTTTTTTCATAACTTTTCATTACATATTTCATACATTTGTATCCACCTTAATATGCAGTTTTTAAGAATATATAAATATATATATATATATATATCAGTGATGTATTGTTTTGGATTATAACATAAACTAAAATATTTTATTTGTATCGCAATACCATGTAAAGGTTGGGATATTTTGCAACAACAGATACATAATGCGTTCATATTTCAACCATTTAGCTCTTCGTGTTCCAATGACTGATTGTATAATTTTAATTTAAAACATTTACTTTTGCATGTCGCAAAAAGAAAACAAAGTTGAAAGAAAAAATAAAATAAATATCACTCTATGTTTAAGTTCAGAATCTCGTCTTTCTAACTTTATTCTTTGTTTATAAGGTTTTGAATCAAGAAGTATTGGATGATAGAGGGAAGTATGAAGTTGCACTCTGAAAAAAAATTGAAAATTTTCAAAGTCGAAGACAAGAGTTTAGAAGATGTTTTTCTTACTCGATTGTTCAAGAGTTTGGAAGATTTTTCGCTTACTTGTAAAAAAGAATATGATCCGAATCCCGTTCGAAGTTTCTATGGAAGAAGTTCGAAGCCGCGAAATAAACTGCACAAGACTGAAGAAAGAACAATCGTTCATCGAGCCCCTCGTCAGGGTGCTTCAGTGTTTATGGGTTAAGCTGCATTCAAAACGGTTAAAACAAATATCAACATGCTGAAGGGATTTCGTCTAGGTAGAGATATTTCGTATAATAATTTCTTGATGATGTATTATGATCATATTCTTTATAAGTAATTGATTTACATATATTATTGCATGCTTTGGACAGTAAAGTAATTTACCATAAAATTAAATTATTAACAAAATAAATGCTATAATATTTCCTATAAATTATCCTTTCCCTCCGCCATCCTATCACTTGATTCGCCATATAATTTTTCTCTGATTTTTACTTCCTTTTTTTATATTTTATTTTTCAGAAACATTACATTTACTTGCCTTACTTATATGAAATATAAGTTGTATTTAGAATAAGTTTAAATAAAAATCAATTTATTCAAGTTCGTGTCTTATTTTCCTAATAATGTATTAGTAAGATTAAGTCATGTATGCTTTTAAGCGAATATTTTTTCAGTTAATTTGTTTATAACAAATTATATCATTTATGGAAAATATTTTTCATAAGAAAAATAAGTATTTCGAGTTATTACAATTTTTTCCGCCTGAAAAATTTGTTTAAGATAATATTTAATATTATTTTAAGGTGAAATATCAGTCGTTTATTACTAGATTAGTGTATTTTTAATTAATTTTACTAAATAATTTAAATATATATTGGTTACCAAAAATTAGTTTTTATCGTTATATTCTTTTAACGTAACGATCATAAAATATTTGGTCTATCATTTTTCGATTACTTTTATATTAATGTCGGAAACAGTGGAAAATTGTTCGCGTGTGTAAAGGAAGAACGTGTGTATATAAGTTGCTAAAATGGCTTAGTAACACTGAATTGCTAAATTTTGAACATGTGCATTGTGTGTTTTAACAGAAATTTCAAAAGTTGCCCAATCAATAACCTTATTCTTGAAATTGTTACACAGAATGGTAAGTACATTTTAAACGCATATTAATATAAATAATATATACTTATTTTATTTATAAATATCTATAGCAACCACGCACTTGCCACAATATCAGTTTGAATTTGGCGGGTCTCGACCCGTAGCAGCACTACAAGTAAGCATTATGCGAACTATTGTCGCGAAAAACCGTTCACTTGTTTAGTCTTTCATGATAATAGCAAAGTTAAGGGTGAGGGTTTTAGAGATCCGGTGTTATCTGGGAATATTTCGGGAATAATACGTATTTTTATTAGCGAGAAAAAGAAAACAAAGTTTAAACTGATTGTCGCCGCAATATTGACTAGGAAATAAAAGGTATGCTGCAATTAAAAGAGTGTTTTAAGCGTTTTAACGTAAACTGCTTTTGTTAAAATTTTCTTATGAATAATGTAACCGTACAACTGTTTACGATTTAACGTACAATTACCTTCTTTTTTTGTAATAATATTTAATAATTATATTTTCATGTTAAGACATTTACCAATAACTAGTCTTAATATTTAATTCACAAAGTTTTAACAAAGGAAGATGATTAAAAATTGAAAATAATTTTTTTTTAAGAAATTCAAGTTTTTTAATGATAATCTTAAAATAAAATTAAAGAAATTTAATGATTCTACAAAATAAGAATTTATACGTTTTCTAAACTTATAACTAAATTACTATTTTTTGTCAGTGTTGAATAATGAAAACATTACTTTCCTCACATTTGTTGTGAAAAAATATTGACTGCAATGCAAAAGTGGACAATTGACACTCCTGCAAAAACAGGCATGCTTCTGTCTGTACTAGTTGCGTAATATATTTTTTCAATAAATGTACCAATACATTAGAATGTATACAAACTAGATACATTAGAATAAATACAAATTATTTCATTAACGTTTAAGCAATTACTGTATTAAGATATTGAATATATAATTAAGTAAAATAGTATCTTATCATAATGATACATTTATGTCTGATTATGTTTTTGAGGAATGTATATAAGGTGATAACTTTATATGAGAATTGTTATTAATCAAGAAACACATGACTAATATTACTGTTATTAATATCCACGAAGACATTGTTAACTAGAATTTTTCTAATAAAATTGTAGTGTTTTTTTTTTTTTTTTTTTTTTTTTTTTTTTTTTTATTTATATAATTGATTCGTTCTTAATAAAATCTTAAACAATGATTGGTTTCTAATATAAACTATGACTTACAATTGTTTTCAGTTATAATTTTTATGTTAAATTTGAATTGTAGTAATTAAATATATTATAATTTTAATTAAAATAAACTGACTTGGCTCATCCGGTGGCGACCGCCTCCCTTGATAATATAGTATGAATATCAATTTTTTTGATGTTTAACAGACAATTTACTTGCCTCTCATTTGAAGTATTGGATGTATTACGTTTCCATGGTTTTGTAAACAATTTCTATAGCTATGGTAATTAGGAAAAACAGAGGATCAGTATTACTAAAATTGTATTCCATTTGACACATTTTATCTCAATCAATTTTAGAATTGTATTACTAAAATAAAGTAAACTATAAAACATATTATAGAATATACTGGTAAGTAAAAATATATTTTGGCAACTAATCGAATGTTTAATTCACTTTATTTGTAAAATGTTTGGCAATATAAAAGACCAAATATTTCAATCAATTTTAAATCAATAATGACAGTCTTTGTTTAAATATTTAAAAAAAAGGAAGATAAAAACAAAATTATATAGTTTAATTTCATTTAATCTATTTATATGCTAAATGGAAAAAAAGGGAGAAATATTAGAAGTCAATTGTTTACTTAGGATTAGTTTTAAAGTGTACATTGAAGTAATCATATATAATTTATAATCAAGCAAATTTTTTTTCGCAGTAAATTACCACTGTGTGTTGAAGAGTGAACAGAAACATAGAAAGATATAACGAGAGGAAAAAACCTTATCAAAAGCAAACAAAAATGAATTCACGTCCAGAAGGATACAGATATATGAAATCATTGTCACGTTCTCGGAGTCGATCTCGGGGTCGCAAATCTTACCGCAGCAACAAATATGGAGATTTACATCGGCGGGACAGTCACAGTCGAAGTCGTACTCCCTATATACGTTCACGCAGCAAATCTAGATCATATTCGCGATCTCGTTATTCGAGAGATACCGACCGATATAACTACAGATCTAAATCCCGGAGTCCAATGTCCAATAGAAAACGACATGTTGGAGATAGAGATCATCCTCAACCTTCGCGATGTTTAGGGGTTTTCGGTCTTTCTTCGAGCACAACCGAATCCCAAATTTACGATATATTCTCAAAATATGGCCCTGTTGATCGCGTTGAAATTGTCATTGATGCCAAGGTAACAATTAGGCATTTTTTTTGTGTTAAATAATGTACTGAAAGTTTTCGTAATTACTTTTCTAAGGAAAAAAGGAAGACTTCTTATATTTTTTATAATACATGAGTTTAATGCGAATACATTTGACTATAGAAAAATTGATATAACGATTTTAAATATTTTATAATAAATTTATTTTTAGACTAAATCTGCAAAAGGTTTCTGCTTCGTTTATTTCAACCAACTTGAGGATGCAAAGAAGGCTAAAGAAGACTGCACAGGAATGGGTGTAAACGGTAGAAGAATAAGAGTAGATTATTCAATTACAGAACGAGCACATACTCCTACTCCGGGAATTTACATGGGAAAACCTAATCACTTACGCAGACGAGAAGATACATTCCGCAGACCGTATGTATTGATAGATTTACAAATTTAAATAATATATATTTATCTGATATTAGGTTGCTAACTTAAAAACAACTAATTTTATTGTATCACCAAAAATTTTGACTTTATTTCTTTTAATTTTTTAGGCATAGAGGCAGTTACCGTCGCTCTCCTTACATTAGACGTCGTTCCCGATATTACCGTTCTAGATCGCGTTCACATTCTCCTCGTAAGTACAAATGATAGATTTATTAATAATGAGAGAATTCATTATTAATAGAGAATTAATGTTTAATAATTATAAATCAACACTTTTTTTAAGTAATTGATTCAATTACTTTTTACATTCATCTGAATGACCACATTAATGTAACAAATACTATATTTTGTTTTTATTAATTTCTAAAAACACTTTTTACTATTCTGATTAAAACTTTTATACATTTTTGCAATTGTTATTTATGATATGATAACAATTAATATATTTTACAAATTATTTGTAATAAAGAAACTTAAATTAATCCGTTCTCTGTAACGTCGTGGCTGCCCAGACACAGTCATGTCGTATTATATATGTGTGTGCACCAAAAGGCATCAGGTAGTCATGTTTTCATGCAAATCACATTCAATCGGACATAGTAACCGATGGTAACATGATCGATTTGATTGTTACTTGAGTGCTATGTAAGTTGACGTGCCACGTGACTTCCCTATGCTGGTATTGGCAGTGCACACACATATAAGCAGCTGTCAATTTAACAAGGAATCGTAAGGTATTAACGGGAATTGATTAATATAAAAAGTAAACATACTTTAAATTGAAAGCGAAAAAGTATACAATTATTCTTAGGGAACCAGCAAGTAAACGTATTTATTTTTGCGATGAATACATGGGTTTATTCACCATGTAAAAATTAAATATAAACATGGAGTAAATTGATAACCCAATGTATTTTCAAATTTAATTATTCTTCGTGATATCTGAAATATTTTGTTACTTTGACGACTTGAAAATTTCTCTTTCTCTCTAGTAGAAGTGAAATTTTTATTCTGTAAGATAGAACATCATTTTCTTGTTTATATTTATTTGTTAAAATCTGAATCGCAAAAGAAGATTTTAGGTTTTTAAGAATATTAAGTTACATTGCTGTATTGTGATACGATTTAGAACAATTCTGAGGAACATGATTTTATACTTATCATGACCTCGTTTCGGTTGAGATAAAAAGATATTTTTAAGAGTGTGGATGTTCGAATATATACCTTTTTCTGTAGCAAATTAAAAATGTTAAAGATGAGTCAATAAGAAATTTTAATTTGCTTTTGACCGACGTGCCACTAATGTAAATATTAGATTATGTTATTTTATTTTTCAAAATCTTTATAGAGCTTGTTTCACTACTTTTACAACACTTTTTAGGCAATTAAATATTATTATTTTTTTTATTTACATTTGTTTTCAATATATGTACTAAAAATATAATAAGAATATAGAGGACATGAACATTAATCCACAAAATATTGATTGAGCTTTATACTAGTTGTAGTCAATATTTTTTATTATTTACTCTGTGGGATAAAGTACATGTAATATCCATTTATCCATTGTCTTATCTTCTAGCAATATTAAAAAACAATAATAACAAACTATCATTTTTGATAATGTTAAGAAGTATTCCTTTTTTTTTTTAATACAGATTTATATAATTGCCAACAATGTTGTTATGTTGATATTTTCTCTGCTGTTAATAATTTGGTAGTAGTTAAGACTACTTCCTCTAGAAGAATTAAACAATCATAGTTTTTGTTGCTTAATGAATTTCAGGTCGATATTAACGTGACGTGAGTGTGATGCGAGAGGCCAGATGATGGAAGAGCCATTTTTGTGACTTGACTGTCTTTTCTGCTAATATATATAAATATATATATATTATACATACTTACATATAATCACTTATATAAACATATAATATAGTCACGGGGTCAACAATGATACAATTTTACATCCGAGAGCTACTATTCTTACTTCGCATATTTGAACGATTTCTTGTATTATTCTCTTTCTCTGTATATTATTGAAAACACATATGTTTTAGGTTTGATATATAGTTAGGACCTTTTTACCATTCATTTTTTCTTCTTGTCCAAAATAATTTGATCTCTTGACAAATTAGGGTTCAGTTAGACAGTAGCAACATATTCTTACCCAACGTATTGTTTCGAATTATAAAACTAGATTACTTTTTATCATTATCATGTAAAAGGTTGGGATATGGCGGAAATTGAAATGTACAACTACGATGTTATATTGCACCATTTAGCTCTTAATGCTCTTCTTATAATCAGTTATGTATTAGTATTAAAGAGAAAATATCTATTTTGTCGTATAACAAAACCAAGAAAAAAAAATACAAAAATATATACATTAGGTTAAAGTCTCAACTTTTCTAATATGTTTCTTTGTTTATAAGGTTATGAATCAAGAGGTATTGGATGATAGAGGGAAGTATGAAGTTTCACTCTGAAAAAATGAAAGTTTTTCGATATCGAGGACAAGAGTTATGAAGACGTTTCTCTTGTTCGAATGTTCAAGAATTCGGAAGATTTTTCGCGTGCTTGTGACAAAGAATATGATCCAAATCCCGTTCAAAGTTTCTACGCAAGAAGTTCGAGGTCGCGAAGAGAGCTGCAAGCACAAAAGTAGCGCAAAGCCTCAAGAAAGAATAGTCCTCATCAGGGCGGTTAAGCGGTTGGAGGTAAAGCTGCACTGAAAAAACGGTTATAACAAAATTCAACACGCTGAAGAAATTTTGCCTAGGTAGAGAAGTTGTAGAGTAACTCATTTCTCTATAATATTTTATGATCATATTCTTTATCAATAATTGCTGTTATGTTACGAAACATACCACCTGGTGCGCATTTTTAAGCGTCCTACGTCTTAATGCAAGGAACAAATAAAAAGAAAAAAAAATGACATTATCCTGTCAACTTTCCTTTCCCTCCACCATCCCACCTCTCATCATTCTCTACACCAATACTTCCTGCTTCTCTTTCCTTTTGAATAATTTCGTATGCCATCGAATGCATAGGCAGAAAAAGATTAAATGATTAAAAAGAGAGAAAAAAAATGTAAGGCACTTTCAGTATATAACTGATAACAATGCAAGATTAATATAATATTAATTGCCTTTTGTTTTATAAAATGTAGTTTATGACCATACTCATCATTACTAAAAAAATGTATAAACATTTTATTTTAATCTATGTACGTTTTTGTTGAATCATGAATTGTAATTTTGCTTTGCATGTATGTGATTATAAATATTTTAGAAGTATTTGTTAAAAGTCATAAATAAGGATAATAAATATTTTCAAAGATTATCGATTGTTTTTATTCGGGAATAACTCTCGTTTGTTTTATTCATACAACTTTATGTGAAATACACTAGCGTATACGCGATACACATGCTTTTTTAAAAACGTTTAATAACGTGGACAATAAATGTATGGACTTATGTGTCCTAATTTTAACAATTATTGTCTCGTGTTTTACCGTATTACCAAGTGATTTTAAGTATTGGAGACGATTTATAAGAATTACCGCAGTGTCATTTATCTTATCGATAAGTTTATTCCGGTTAATGACCTAAAAATCCAAAACAAAGTGTTCAATTGTTTTGTTATCGATGTAGAGATTTATTTGTTATGATTGTCGCAACTAAATGAAGTTAGATACTGAGCTATTAAATAATTGAGTCATCAATTTTTGGACACCCTGTAAAAAAATGTTGACATTAAACGGAATAGAATCAATATTCAAGAAATGTTTCTGGATATTCATTGATATTGTGTTACTGAAAAGAAATTAATTTGAAAAAGGGTTGATTAAAAAGACTTGATGCATTTTTAAAAAGTTATAATATATTTAGTAATGATTTATAATGCATTACAAATTATTTTTAATAATGTATAATATGAAATTAATATAATAAGCCAGAAATGGAACGTGATTGCTAATGACAGTTAAAACAATTATTATTTATTACATTATCGATGATACCTTACACTTAAACCTACATTTTCTATCCGTAAATTGTATTGTGTCAAAAAAAAATATGTATGAACTTTACTCAGCTTATTGCACTTCAATTACAAATTTTACACGATAACCCCATGATTATAAAAATTTCATAATAATAATTATATCTCGCCTTAGACAACAGAGAATGTTACAAAATGAAGCGAAACGCTCTTTTGTTTCGAAGAAATATCATTGCTGGGTATTTCGTATTCCATCATATATATATAAATATTTATTTTATATATATTTATATATGTACACACTGAAACCCCGAAAATTTGTTCTCGGTCAAGAAGTGCTAGGACTATTGCGATAGCACGTTTGGTCCATTTCAATTCACATAAGCGCATGAGCAGAACATTGCAACGAAGAAGAGGGGGTTGGGGGGGAATAAGTGGAAAATCTGCGGGAGGGCCATTCGCGGGGTTACAGTGTATATTTAAATTTATAATACATAAAAAATTTCATCTCAGTTTATTAAGAGATATTATTGATACATTAAAATTACCCTAAAGTTCCCAGGCTACGAAGAATTATTTAACAATAACAAATTTCATTTTTTTTCATTATCCTCTCATTGTTATCATGCCCGCAAATTTTGTGTAATCACTTTCAATTACACCCAAGTAAATACTTTGCATCACTTAATCATTTAAAATCTCAATAGCTTATCCGCCTTGTTATAAGTACATTTCAGTCGTAATATTAAAGTGAATTATAAAACATTAAGTTACTACAAGCTACTAAACAACAATCCGCATTATAATTTTACAAACAAAACCGTACAATAACACTTATTTTCTAAACAGAAATGGTTTTGTAACGATGTCGCGTTGTTTGCATGGGTTTTTTTTGCGTTAAAAGCTAACTATTATTGTACTTTACTGCAGCACCGTGGTATTCATTTACAATGTCTTTTTTTAATTACAATCTTAATATGCGCTCCAATTGTAAGTTCTTTTTTGAAGGAAGGTAATTTTTTAATTTTTATTAGATGCATATTTTTGATTGCGTATAGAATCTTTATTAATATTTTATAATATCATATCAACTTTGCATATATTAATTTGGTTTAACCGTATCAAAAAATATATATTTAAAATTTATATAATATTAACAGTTTTAAAGAATTATTTAAGATCAGTGAGAATCTTAATTTGAGTTAAAAATAAATGTAAAATGTTTCTTGATTTATTTGTTGGAAATAATTTTTTAAAAAACAAGATTAATTTTTAAAAAGTACAAGGATAATAATATACATTTATTCATCTTAAAAGTAAAATATCATAGTCAACACGAAAAAGGTGGTTTCAGGTTGGTAGCCCTGCGCCTATCGCCAGGGTTACCAGCTTAAAAACATTTTTCCTCGTTAAATAATATACTATTAATATAATCGACATAAATGTTAATTTAATATTAATTTCGAGTAACTGTTTGACATTCCGTTTTCATTATTATTATTCAACATTTTGATTAAAGGTTCTGTTCATAATTTAATAACATTTAATTGTAACAAGAGCGGTGCTGCAAAAGGACTTTGCGGAGCTTACTTTTTAACAACATTCGCAACTTATTTCGCCAATTTTAACATCGTCTGTTTTTGCAGAACGTTAACAATTAACATCCAACGTTTAACGATTATCAAATATATAAAAAGTTTTGGAATTTATACATAATAAATTAAGTAATCAAAAATATTACATTATAATATCTTAAATCGAATTTAACATATCCGCTCGTTACACATCTTATCTTATTCTACTCGACACTTGTTATTTTAACGTTGAATAAATTTGCAAACTTCAAAGTTGCCGGCGTAATTGTTTAAATTACAAACATTCGAGTTGCAGTTTCGTTAACGAATGTTTGCGCGGCACTTTCTAATATATTCTATATATTTCGGGGAAGTTTATTAAATATTACTTTAATGTCTGTATAAATATAATTTTTTTTACGCGTAAATTGAAACATATATACAATTTGTCACAGTGAGAAAAAAAAGAGTTGTATCGATAAACATTGATAACCGGTGGAATTTGTTATCGCTCAAAATTTTGACATTCAAAACTTTAATTATCGATACGTTGCTTTTCTCTGTGCATTTAAAACAACAATGATCAAAGTTAATTAATTTCGATACGTCTTACATTTTTTTCCACGGTTTCTTTCAAGACTGTTTTACCTGAAAATTTATTAAACGTTATTAAGAATAAGTTAAGATTGATTGCAAGCAAAATTGAATCATGCATTAATCAATTTTTAACTTTCATTTAATCAATATTCAGACTTCACAATTATTTCCCCTTTATCCAACAACTTTATCTCGCAATCGTGCTAAATTATATTTCCTTTTTAAAATCTCATAAAGCCTACCTTGATTCTTGTCAATCGATTTGATTGTATAATTATTTTAGTTATAACTTTTGGCCTTTACTTTAGGTGTACTATTATCAGATTGCTGAAAGTAAAAGAAATTTATTTTTGTATAACAGTTGAACTTGAGGTTGATTTTAAAAGATTTCTCTAATTGTTTTGTTATTAAAAATATTTCTAATATATAAAATAATGTAAGAAAAAAGATTTTGTATTAACTTCGTACAGTAATTTTTTAATTTTTGCAAGTATATGACCATGTTACTAACAATGTTAGTAATTTTTTACATGCTGATAATAGTTTTAACAATAACGAGCAGTAAGTACGGTCGAAACAATCTCGGTAGGTTGAAACACACGGTTTGCTACTACAAATCACCTCGATTCAACAAATTTACTGAAATTTGAGGGCATGAAGGAATTAATCCTCTGAGAAACTAACCGCGGGTTACAGTAAAGTGCACTGCATTTGATTTTCCAAGACAAACTCCTATCGCTTCTAAATGGACAAGTTGATGTATTAGGAACATGACTTTTGCGTTAAATAATGAGGTGAAGTTCAAAAATCGCGCGTATCAATTGAAAGTTGTTATTGAATCGACCTTTGTCGTTTCTCAGAGGCTTAATTAATGACAAACGTTATAAAATTGAAAGTGTACTCGGACCCCCTTACATATCACAGGTAATTCTATGTAATAAAATATTGTAACCAATAAGAAAGCTATTATACAAATAATATTATGAATTATTAACATCTATGGATCTACATAATAATTATATGTATACTGTGTGTACGAAATCCGAGACGTTGACGCTAATCGTCATTCAGTATCGTCCAGGATTTCATGATTATGTCCACAGAGTCGGAAAACAACGTAACATGCAGATTCTCCGTATACAAACTATGCTTTAAGTCTTTCCTGTGGCAGAACAGAAAAAGTCAAAGTTTGAAAATGCATTAATGCATCGTAATAAATTAATTATATAAAAATTGCTCGAGCTCCTTCTCTCCTTATCATTTTTACTTTTCTGTCATTCGAGTAAGACATCATCAAACATTAATTTTTTCTGACATCGACACTTCCCCAAACTAATGGCAAGTTGTCAAATGTTACATTTTTAAACGAGCTTATCATAAATGTAATCTTTGACAATTTGAATGTTTGCTTTTGGAAGGTATTAATATTCGATGTTTCTGGTACGATTGTAAATTTTCTTAACATTCTGTTACGTTGCAATGAATCAATTGTGTCGAATAAATGTATAGTGAGAGAAATTTATTAAGAGTTGTCTATTATATATTATAATAACTTGGGGATATGTGTGCATTTATAGTATTTCTTATAATGTCATAGAGTATTTTAGAACAAATATTAGAAAAATGTTTTAGCTAGGAATAGAACCCGCAATCTCGCAGTTACCAGTCGCGCCCTCTACCACTACTCTATACCACCATTTAGAAATATATCTTTTAAGTCACAAATACTAATGTTTGTCCAGACAATCTATAGTGGTGGTATAGCACGTGACTGGTGATTGCAAGGAAAGCAATTCAATTTCTTGGTTACATATTTTTCTAATATATTTATAAAATATTATATCATTTTATAACAGAAATGCACAGTATATAATATAATATGAATTATTAATAAATTTCTCTGGATGCAGCCTTCCTTTGGACTAATCTTCGGCATTGCAAATAACGTGACAAAATATTAAAGAAATGTTGAAATCTTATATGGAAACCAAGCATTAAATAAGGCATTCCTGAAACGTTGAATCCAAGTCTTTGGGGCAGCTACTGCATTTAAGAAATCTCTTTTACGTATAAAGTATTCTTCTAAAACTGATAAATGTCAAATTAAAAACTAACTTCAGACAAGTCTGTCTTTCTCACGTGGGTGCAATAAAAATTATTTTGCATACTTTGCCACCTCATAAATTGTGTGAAGTAATAAGTGAAGTCATAATCGTTACAGACTTAAATATAAAACGCATTTATAATTTAAATGAGTATAAATTATTGTTAATAAATAGTTCTTTTTCCTTTCTTGTTCGTAGTCATTCGTTTTATGTGACAAATCGCGTCGACAACATTGTACCGGTCATTCCCAGTAAATTTGCCCTTGTATTATTTATACTTAAATAAATAAATATTACATTATAGTGTTTGCAAATTTGCTGCAATATAAAGTAATGTAAAAATGAGTAAAGTACGTGTGATAAACTTGTGCGACAAACGAAAACTTACAAAATCTACCGAAGACTTATTTGACACATATGCTATGAGATGTTTCATAAGCATATATATCATGTAGCAATATTTTCCAACATTGTTCGTATGACTCCATTATGATGAATGATTTCTTTTTGAATATTTCTTTGCAAATTATATAAATTAATTGAAGAAGATAGAAACATTTCAAGCATTGTACGAGTTATAGTTGAAAAAGTGATCTTTCTTGATAAAATTATGCATTAAATTAAATAGTTAATATACATAGAATATATACAGTGAGAACTTTGAATTTAAGAGTATCAAAGTAGAATTCTTTGAAACTAGTTTTCCAATTGTTAATAATATTTTTGTATTCATTGCAACAATCGTATAAAACTTTTTTAATTAAAACTGTTACAATCAAAGACTTTATTAAAGTTTTTAATTGCTAAAATGGAAAATTATTTTTTTACCGTAGAAAACGTTCTTTTCATTCCAAAATATTTAAATATTTAAAACTTCTAAATAGACAACTATTCATCAAAGTCTTTCTCTAATTTTTTTATACATCATTCTGAGGATTTCAATATGAAAATCTTAGTCCCATTCTGAGACCAGGGACAAAGATTTTCTGAAATCTCAGTAACTTATATTTCTCGATATGAAAATATCTTAACAAAACGGTCATTACGAATACGAGAATTTGCCTTCCATTGAAAATAAAATAAAAGTTAACGCGGTGAGAAATATTTTACACGAAGTCATGAAGTCTATCCTACTCTTAGTAACGCGACGCTAAACATTCAATTAATACTATTTTGAAAATGTCAAGGAGGTATCCGTAATGCGCTCGTCAGTGTTGTCAAAAAGTTAAATACCTTTTTGAGTATTCCGTTTCTTTGTAATGAAAGTTCCCGTAACTCAAGTACCCCCCTCTCTTCGGTTAACGAAACGTTAACGATACGGAAACGATGAGAAGTTTCCCCCTCCACAAAGCGTTGAGTTAAAACTCAACCCAATGTTAACGAGCTTAATACTTGAAATGAGTTGTTTTTAATTTGACATACCCGGCGATGTTTCGTTCAACCTTAAATAATGTTAAATTATTTCTTATAATTACGATTGCTGCAATTGGGGGATAATGCACATTGTTCGACTCACTCGTCGCGGTGACCCACCGTGGCGAGTAAACGAACCAAGATCCGTCGTACTTACGATTTTGGAAGACTAAAACGAAAGCGGGCGAAAGTGACCACGCGTGTAAACGTCGCGCAAGATCTTGTTTGTAGTTCCTAATGAGTAAACTGTTATCTTACATTTAGCATGGGTACCTAACAATAAGTGTACAATAATTGACCTATGAGATATAACAATGAATAATTTTCGTATAATCTTACACCTTTTTTTTCCTTATATTTATATATATATATTTATATGTATATATATAAATAAAATTAGATTAATCTCGGTCCATAGATTTGCCGGGAGGGGGAAAGAAAAAAAAAAATAGTCATTCAACCGAACACGAATAAATGTATTGGTGTGCGCATAATTATGTGTGTATGTGGTGTGCGTTTCTCTCTTAATCCCATTATTCGTACATGCAGTCCTAGTTCGTTTATTATTATCACTAAAAAGTGTCATTAAGTTCGCACCTGTAATAACATGTTAGCGAAATTACTGTTCGTAAATTTAAAGTGCCTCTTGTCGTAGAATTTTAATAAAGCCGGGCTGTAGGGGTGCTTCTCCTTCAGGTGCAGGTAATGAACTTCCGGTTCTTGAGTGGTATGTCCGCATTCCTCGCAAACGTAAACCTGCGTTCGTATCAAACGTTAAAGTGTTTATGGATTTAGTGAACGGAGCTTCGGATTAATTTTTTGAAAGACAAAAAATGAAAAATAAGATTGAGTCGCATTGGTACTTTTGCAAAAAAACGTTTTTGCCTCTATTCGTGATTTTTTCCCCCCCATTCTTAAAAGTATTAAGCTCAACGTGAAGTTGCAGTTATAAGTTAAGGTGCGCGCGCTTCCGTGCCAAATATAAATGTTAATTGATTAGATTGAAAATATTTTCAAGTAAAAATAATAAACAATAGAATTTATCGTGTTTACCTAAAGCGTTTCAAAGACCTACTTTATTTTTAATTATATTAAAATTAATAATACTATTATATATAATTAATTTTATGTTTATTGACATTAATTAATACATACAATATACTCTACTGTTAAATAATATTCATTCCAGTCTGATATATATTTTATACTTGGAATAATTAAACTGTTTGAAAATGAAAAAAATATTTTTCAATAGTCCTATACATACTCTTGAATTTGCAAAAAATTTTGCCAAGCCAAGTGTAAAGATTTTCTATGAAAAAAAAATCACCAAACTAGCGGTAAAAACGTTTGCGTAAATTTTTTTTGTTAAAGTACCAAGAAGCCTCAAAGTGAAGTGACTAATTTCCTAATAAAACCAACCTTTGTACGCCGTTCCTTGTAAGCATATTGATGCTGCACCCCGTGGACCTTAAGGCAATGACTTTCGAGGGAGCATCGTTGTGTGAAACTCTTCTCGCACAGGTTGCACTTGTAAGGTCTGACCCCGGTGTGGGTTCTCGTGTGCCTTTTCAGGTCGAACGTGTCATTGAATCCCTTGCCGCAAAATGTGCATAGATAACGTTTAACGTCACTATGACACTTCATGTGACGGTTAAGCAGTCTTTGTAAACTGAAATTTTTGCTGCACACGCGGCAGGTAAATCTATTCGGGTCGTCATCCTGAAAAATCAAAGTGGTACGTGTATATATATAAAAAAAAAATAAGAAGGAACGTCGGCGAACGCAATGAGATAATCTTATGCCTGGGCACGTTCGGAGGAAAATGATTCAAATATAAAGAACGCGGTGGAAAAAAAAAGGAAAAAAAAGAGAGAAGAAGAATAAGAAAAAAGCCCGTTCTATTTATCAAGTCTTTCTTTATAGCTCAACCGTTCGAGACAAACAAAAAGAAAAAGGAAGGAAGAAAAAAATGGGATGAAAAAGGAAGAATGAAAAAGAGGAGAATATAAAACCATTTTTTTTTCTTTTTTTTTTTATATAAATCAGTTTTGGCGTGTATGCAATTTATACGGCAGGAATAAAATTAAAGGGGAGGCGTTTCGCTGAATTGAAATGTTGAGATACAGAAAAGAAATTACTTTTCCAGTTGCGTGTCTATTGGATCTTTCTTCTTCGCGCGGTGTTATGGCTTGCCTTTGACCTTCCACGGCAAGGGGATTCTTAATGCCGTGTCCACCGTTCACGAATTCGAGTTGGCAGTCGCCGGGAAGACCGAGCTATAAAAGAAGAAGGAAAGCTTTTCGTTAGAAAGGGACGTTAGGCCGCGACAAACAAGTTTAAAGTTCTTGGTAAACGGAAATTCGATTCGCAAGGAGCAAACAAAAAAGCGCCGAGCTGGCGGGAGAAAATCAAAAAAACAAAAGAAAAAACAAAAGGGAAAAGAGGACGAAAACTAAAAGGCAATTGCGTAAATAAGTGTAATTCCAAAGTAGAAATTTGAATTAGACTTGACCAGATCCTAATAGAGGTCTAATTGTGACAAGTAGGCCTGGGTCAGGGGCTGGTTAGACATTAATCCAAACTGTTTTTGGGTTAATTAAAATCTACTCCAACTGGGAATAGATTCTACACCAATGTTTGGTAAAACTACAATTCTACTCTGGCCAAACGTGTACGCCGTGTAAAAGTGTAATTTTACTTCGCACTTTGGAAGAATTACCCTTTGTTGAAGAACATTAACTCGTTGGGAAAGCGGGGGTTCTCCTACCCCGGTCGTAGCAGCGTTTACATTGGATTGCACCCCGACTGGACTCGGACTGGGGTCCATTAATGCGCAGGTGGGCGATGCGCTGGCCGATGCCGCGTCCAAGGAACAGCTCGTCGCGTCCGGACTAGGTAGGCTTCCTGTCACACTGCTCCCAGAGTCCACTTCTAAAGCTAAATGCACGTTAGATTTTCATGGGTCACACCAAAACATGATTATAATTCGACGGACCAATTGCATTTCGAGAATACAAAAGGTTCGTCGCTGAAATTTAAGCGAACACTAACCATTTCCTGAGAAGCTGAGACCGGGGCTGAGTAAATTTTGATGGTGGTGCTGGTGGTGTTGGGGCGATGTCGCGGATGTCTGTTGCTGCAGCTGAACTTGGATTTGCAACTGTTGCAATTGCGGTTCGGCTTGGTGATTTTGGTTCACGTGCAACAATTCCGAGCGGTCCTTCGTTAAAGTTTGGTAATTGGATTCGCCCGAATAAGGCAGGATTGGTAATTTGCTAGTTGTGAAGTGGGGAGACGTGACGTAGTGTCTGGAACATTGGAGATAGATTGACTTATATGTATATATAGATTTGTCGAGCGCAGGTTTTGGGGACGCACATCGTTTGGATACCTCGTTACATCCAGCTTTTTCCTAAGAATTAACTGAATTAATTTAAAGACCCCCAGGAACGTCTTCTGTACAGGGAGTGGTTCCTAATTCTGCACTTGTCCCCAAACCTTACGCTACACAAAGATTTGTATATATATATATACATATATATATACTTTGATTTGATATTAGTGGCAAAAATATGGATATCTGCTATTAGGAAAGTCAGGATATACCTTGACGTATCAAATCCTCGTGACAGTGTGACATGTTCCGGGAAGGGGTCAACGCTCGGTTCGACCGGGGTGGCAATTTGATCCTCTTGACCGACGACGCTAATTGTGGAAGACGGAGAGCACCGGAGAGGGTCTTCCAAAAGGTCGTTGTTACCGTCGTCCGTCGACAGTCTTGGAAGGAATAGTTCAGGATTCTCGCCAAAGGATTCGAACAGGGCCGACTGTTCGGATGGCGAGCTGAACGTCAACGTGGCTGTAAATTGGAGCGGATCCACCACCGTGCCATTAATCATATCGACCATCATTCCAGTTTCCGTGACGTCGTACGGTCCGTATTGCGCGTTCAGCAGATCATTCGCCTGGATCTTGTAATTCGCGAGGTCGTCCTCCTCCTTGAGATTGATCCCGTACGACGCGCAAACATTCTGCAGCAGCGAATACTGTTTGCCCTCCTGCGCCCCAAAGTGGGAATTGTGCAAATTCACATCCTGTTGTCCTGTATCACAGTCCATTCCTATAATTAATTGTCTCACTATATCATGGTTTACTAAAGTCTAAGTTCGTGGAACGCCGAATAAGTGGCCGAAGGCGCGTCAATTGTGTGCCAGGGGGTCTATAAATAATCATTTATGACCGATTTCTTCCTTTTTAAGGGAATACGAATTCCCGGAAGTTTAAATATCTTATGCTCGGGGTGGGGGGGAAGGCGATTGTAACGCGCGCGTGGATGGATGTGGACGCCCCAATACACGCGACAGATCGCATCGAAGATAAAGGGAAACGAAAAGAATGAAACGGTTGCTGATTCACTTTTTGTTATTTCGATGTATTCTTTCGTCGTCTTCCAAATGGACTAGCAAATGACGAAAAATAACATCTTTTCTGGCGGTTACGCAATTTGAAGTTCCATTGAAAATTGAATTTTTATAGCGACTTAAAATGTCGATTCTTCTTACCGGTTTACTTTTTATTGAATTGTTATTAAACATTAATTTTTTACATGTAACTTGAAGGCATCTTTATATACGTTATAATTATTCTTTAAAGAATTTAAAGACAAAAAATAACATTTAAATTTTAGATGGATATTTGAAATCTTGTTTTTATTTTGGAGCATCGAAGTACTCCATCCCCAGCCAACTTATTGCATATCCAAAAATGATTTCAAGTTAAATCCAACTAAATGTTTACTAATAATTTATAAATATTATATAACATAAAATGAACAGCATTATAAATCCAACCGTTTAAACTTGTCCGGATTCATAAAAAATCCCAAGAAAATTTACTCATAGCTTTTATCCCTGCAAGATATATTAACCGGCGGGAATAATTGCATCGAATTATTCGAGCATGCCCGACTTACCGTTGAATTGATTGGCAAAATTCGCTAAATTATTGCCACCTTTGAGCGATTCGTAAAACGGCGGCAGAGAGCCGGTCGGGGGCGAGCTGGGCCCGTAATTTCCGCGGCCGCCATTGTTGCCCGGGTTCATCCCCCCTCCGCCCGTGCCACCGCCAATGGCGCCGCCGCCGCCGCCCCCGCCGCTGTTGCCCAGGGGACTGTTCCCGTTGGAATAGCTGCCGCCCGATGAGCTTCCGGAGTTGCCCGAGGCGGAATTGCCGCCGGAATTTCCGCCGCAATTGCCCCCCGTGCTGTTGCCGGAATTCGTCGTTCGGCCGTGTCCCGCGGCCGCGTGTATCATTTGCGAGCCGGACAATTTCATTAGCAGCAGCGGCCTCGCGATGGAATTCGCTATTGAACGCGAGGACACTTTTGCCCCCTCCTGAACCTTTTCATCCTCGGACGCTTCCTTCCTCCTTGGCACTGCATAGTCAATCGGCTGTTCCTAGAAGCCCAATGAATATTTAAGCGATGTAAATTGTGCTTTCTTGCAAATGCGATAAATTACGATTTCGTTTGGCAATTAGAAAAGACGTTTTACATCCCCGCTAATTGTACCGATCGGTTTAATATTTTTAGTCAATGATAATTGTTAGAATCGTGCGTAATATAGGAAGCTCTTACTTCAACTCGTTATTTTTATTGCTCATTTATAGATGAATTGAATTCAATTAAATAACACTGTTCCAGTAATTAAAATGGAAAAAAATGTTGGAAATAAAATACCTATGAAGGGTACTTTATACCACCCCCTATGCTTCCTTTCAATTCTTCGTATTGTATTTTAAGATTCTTTTGAAGGGGAAACAAAACCTTATTTGGCACTTGAAACTTCATCGCATTAGTCAAAAACAAAACCATTAGCAGTTACCAAATGGAAGGTTGAAGGGAATTACTAATTGATTACCTGTTCAGGTTCCTGATTCTGAGGCACTTCGATCTTAATTTTATCTCTCTTCGCATTTTGGGACTGTGAAGGTACTCTTTGGATGACCGATACTCGAGCAGGTGGATCCACCCTTGGCGTTTTAGGCGGCGTTACGGGTCTCGGCAGTTCGACTTTTTCCGTTGCACCTGGTAGTTGCGGCTCTTTGGAAAATAATACCGAGGAATGGGCATACTCTTTGCGTTCCGCTCTCGTCAACAAATAACTTTTACTGCCGTAAGGAACTTCGCCCCCTAATATACTCGAGATGAATCGTCTTGACGGTCCTTGGCTGCTCGATGTCGAGGAGGGACTCTGACACCGTAATGACGGGGGCGGCGAAGAAGCTGGACTACTTCGTATGGACTCGGGCGAGGTCGCACGGTCATCCTCAACTTTGTCTCTGTCTGCAAACATAAATGAAACCTTATTCCACCTCAGTTCCTCTTCTCATAACTACCATTGTTTTCATTATACCTGTTTGGGCTCCAAACATTAGTTTCACTGGACTCATTATCATTGGATCAAAGTAAATCAGATAAAATATCATATCTCATCAGATTATATCAGTTCCAGTTCGAATCAGGTTTTATTCAATTCGATTATTTCCGAGTAAATCTGATAAAGCATGATTACAACCAGTTCAGTCAGGTCTTCTGAATATGGATCAGATCAAGTGGCATCTAATCAGTTTTCGATAAATTTACTCGGGATCAGATTAGATCGCACTTTATAAATTATATTTAAAGACTGATCATGGTTTGGTGAAAAATCTATCACTTTTCTAAAGGATAAAGGATGGTTTACGGGTGACGTGATTTTCAAGTACATTTACAGGGTTTTAATAATGATTAATCGAAGGAATATATGACTTTGCTTTTGAAACTCTCATCCGAGAAAATTAACTATGAATAAGTTGTGTTGAAATAACGGAAGTGTGATTGAAACTTTTTTTTTATCTTAAGGTCAATTGTATAATCACGCTTTACGTATTTTCTTTCAGATTCTTTTTTTATTATAATCCGCCGCGATTCTTTATTGAACTTGATCGAAAAGGCTTCTGTTCGTTTGTATCTAACCGTTTACACGGTCGCGTTGGTGAAAAAAAAATCCCCGTCCAATGGTCATTCAATATATATATATTGAAATAACATTTTTTTATATTCTCGAAATTTGCTTGGTTTTTCTTTTTTTTAATTTGTACGAGATAAATCGAGGAAAATTTTACGCGAATCTTATCGGAGGCACACTGACATCATAAACGGACACGGAGTATTTGAAAATGGGTGCCATTTTGTTAGACAACCTTCAGCTCACGGTGTATTACAATATACCGAATCCTTAAGCCGCTTGATTCGTGCTATAAATATAAACTCACTTCGTGAGTCGAGTGCGAAACGCTACTCTCCAAACAAGGAGGAAAAGAGGATCGACAAGGGTCATCCACGGTCGGCGAAGTGAGAGAGAACGAATTTCAGAACTGGTATTTCATTAAGATTATACCGATTCGATTAGCGAGTACGAACAATATCCAGCTGAATTTTTCTTCTTCATTTTATATACCATAAATTGCGTTTGTTTTTACAATATCGATTAATTCCCGTGCGTGCAACATTATTTTCATTGCTTTTAATCAATTGGAATCTAAATCGCCGTTTTTGACCCCGTCATATCGTTATTCTTTTCATTTATTCTTCCATTAAATGAAAATTTCCGAACAAGTACAGTGAAATTTAAGTTTCATAACAAAAATCCAGACGAAAAGACACTTATACTTTATGATAAAACAGACGCAAAGTTATAATATGTCGTTATTTATAATTACAAACATTTAAGGCGACAATTTTAAATCTTGGCTCATCGGGACGCTACCGTAATCTTCGGATTTGACTTCAGAAAAAACTAAATTACAATTATTAAAGTATTTTATACGCGATATAGTAAAAGTATTTCTAATTTCGGTAAATTTATTCGACTTCGGTTATAAGTATCGGTAAAGATGGTCTCATTGTTATCATAAAGTATAGTAATTTCGTTAAGACATTTTTCCTTCTCCGTGCAACGTTTTGCTACGCGCGTTGAATAAAAATGGCGCGTCTTATTTTATAGGCAATTCGCTGGTTCGCAATAAAGCGACGTTAATTTCAAATTCTCGATGCCGTCTCATTGATTGATATTTCAAAAGCAAAAATAATTGGTGTCAGTTTACAGTTAACAGCTTCGGCTCTAAAATTAGAACAATTGGCAATGGTACGCGCCAATATTTATGCAATATGTATTAGACAACGCATATTCCAAGTGGTACTGGTATGTATCCGTCATAGTTTTGCGATGTGCCGAGAGATTCTTCGAGCTTGAATAATTCGTCGTATAACGGAAACGTTAGGCTCGGAGACCGAGGCAGGTGAACGCGGACTCATCGACACACGAAATCAATAAAAACAACTACGTATTGATCAATAATTACATCATTAGGCGCGCAATCAAATATTAAATCAAAACTTTTAACGCGAACAATTATCCCGGCAGCGCGTCGCTCGTAAATAATTGCGCAATTCTTCGCCCGACGCCTTTTTTTCTTTTTTTTTATAATTTATAAAATTATTTATACCGGTTTCTAATAAAAAGTTTTCTTTATTGTAACAGTACTTTGTACTACTTTTTACGTATTATCTAATAATACTTGTAAACATAAGGAAACTTACGTTTGTTTACACCGGGAGGAAAAAATATCCGGGAGAGTTTTTTTTTTCTAAATAAAAAGTTAACTAATTTGGTACCACGCTTACGGAATAACAACAATTATTTGTTATTTTAAACTTGATACGCATTGACTTTTAAATGACAAAATACTTTTCACTACGTATACCGTTTTCGTTAAAGCGTGGATTAGAAATTGAAACTAACTTTGAGCCGACTTACTTACGGGATTTTTTCTTTTTTTTTGTACTTGGCCAAAAACGCTATCGTCTCTCTTGATGTGAATTTCGGGTTTAAGCACACTTTATGCTACTTTTACGCGTATTTCAAAACTTTTTAAATTATTTATTTCAATTCTTATGCAATTTACAACTGTTTATTAACTTATTATTGTTATTATTATTAATTTTTGGTTAGTAATTGCACAACTAAAATGCAGTCGTCTCTCTTAAACCTATTTCAATTTTCTGCCGAATAACGTTAATAAAGTTGCGTTACTTAAAATGCAAGCAGCTTTTATATTGAAAATATACGTGGAACTACAAAAGCTGGGTTATACAATGGCACATTATATGATTTATTGTATAATTTAATACTCGGCTAGAATGGTGTTAGAGGCATTTTCTATGCAATTAACATCACTATACACAAATCGCGGTAGGTTTACCACGCAGTCGATTCATCGTACAAAAAATATTCTGAAACTCCAACAAAGTGTACAATACAAAACGGATGTGTGGCGCTGCACTGAATGGGAAAAAGTCGTAGCGATATAATTCAATATAAAATCTGTTAATTGACTCCGCGTGGATTTATACAGATACGTACGTATATATATTTCATTTTTCCATGATTTAAATCGCTTAAATTGCGTAAAGCGCGAATCAAAATTGCAGAAACATAATTGTCCCCGTAATTTAAGGTACACGATATTATCCCGCCTTGTTATACTTCAGTGCCACGGCGAGTTAAAGGCAATAAGAGAAAGGTTCGAACGGTGAAACAAATTTTACCTTGGGGGGAAAAAAAGCCATGTTAAAAAGTGCAAGAAAATAAAACAATGCGATCCCGTAGCCGTCGCTTATACGAATTTCTAATGTTACACGCGTGTACAACGCAAAAACAAGTGTCCTCCGTGACACTTTGATAAGTGTCTCCCCCGGGGCACTAAGTTAGTGCTCCTTTTTTTCTTTCTAACGTTTTTCTAGTGCGCGCGCACTATTCGGAGCGTTTCGGTTGGATCGTTAATTGTCTTAAATACGATAAATCGCAAAATTTCATTACGGGGTTTAGCGCGTGCATCGGTGGGAAATAAAATAAGATGGCTTTTAAATTTCTCACAAGAAACCGTTCCCAGATAATTGTATCAGCTGCAACGCTTGATTTGATTTTAATGCAACAAAGTATCCGCGAGTGCGGAATGGACTTCCTTTTTTTGCCCCGGCACATTTTTCCGGGTTTCTAAGGTCGATTACGAATTTAAGAATAGATCACGAAATATAAAATTTAATATTACCGAGAAAATTGTCCGGCAATTATGACATTTCGATAAGGATCAATGCAACGACTTTTTCTCGCTTATCAACCATTTAAATGTTGCAGGGGAAAAAAATTTTCCACGGTGTAGCTGAAGGAAAATCGTCGATTTTTAAGTATTTTTACGGAAATTGTGGTTCAATTGTAACGCGCCCGAGAACGGTAGCAAAATATTCAGGTTTTATTGTTATTATTTTAGTGGCGTAATTGAAATAATAAATTATGGCGAAAAAATTTATAGCAAAATTATTTAACTAGCGTGCGATAATAATATTATTTTCTTAATTGATATAATTCTTTTTATATATTAATATTTTTATACAGTAAAAGAGTAATATTATTTGGAGAAAATTTTAGTCAGAATAATTAAGATTTTCTAATTATAGGTCACAAAAGATTATAATTTCTGGCTTAAACTATAATCTGGTTAAAAAGGTAGAATATATTAATTAAGTCCTGTAAATTAATTCCACGAAAAACCTAACTGGTTCCAATAACCAATTATCAACCATCACTTAAAATCCTTTGTTAAAAATTTTACAATATTTTTTTATTACTAAACAATTAAAATGTTTCAAATTGTTAAAGCTTCAGCATTATACTTCTCATTTGAAGTTTATTTTAAAAAGTGCAGGGAAAAAAGGTGCACAGTGGGGGAAGGAAAATGGAGGGAAACATTTTTGCCGAAAGACAAAGATAAAAATAATTTGCATGTTAATTAACGTACGAGGGATTACGTTTCGAACAATTAAGAACATTACAATAATTCACGTAACTGAGCACTTTCTTTAATTTCTCACAATTGTTCAAATGTTGCGTCAATGCTAATGGAATAGACCACGACTCACGGTACTTTGCACTTGATTCTTTTGCGAGAAATGTCGTATGTTTCAATGTCGTGCGTTCATTCACCGTTGATGGAAAAACAAAACGCCACTCTTTTCCCGGGTCATAACTTTTAATTGTTATTTTACCAGTGTCTGATGCAAATGAAATGGTAGTCAACACGAAAACCAAAATTTTTTTTTGTTATTTTGCATTTTCGTTTTTTTTTCTCTTGCTCCAAAATATTTAATTAATTGAAAAGGGTATTATTATTTTTAATGATTTTAAATTAAGAGAAAATTCTTAATGATAATTAAAATAATATATCATTTGACATTTTAGAGAATAAAACGTTTTCAAAATACAAAACATAAACAAACGAGTTCTTTTAGTTTTGAACATATAAAGGACTATTAAAAACAATAACAACTTATTTTAGTAATTTGTTCTTTCGCACATTGACATACAATATATATTTACGTTTTTTGTTTTATTTTTCAGTTCCATAATTTTACCGCAACTTCACGTAGGACGACCGGAAGTGTTCCAAATTTGCTCATCAACTCGGTGAGTAATTAATGCCAATTTGTATATTTTTTTTTATTATTAGAAAAAATTACGAAACAGTGTCATAACAGTTTTCCAACATTAAACGATAGTCTCATAATTATATCTGTAATTTCTCAACCGTTTACTTTCATTTATAACAGATGATACAATGACTGCGGTGACTATGGGTTCAAGTTAATATGCCCGATATGGTGTTGCGTTATGTAAATGAAATTTTGAAAAAAAAAAAAAAAAAGAATTTCGTTGCTTGCGAGTGGAAAATACGTTACTTTCACATCTTTGCTTCTAATATATCTTACGTTAACGGAATTGCTGCTTTGAAAGTATATCTTTTCTTATTCGTCACTACCACGGTCATTAAATCTATGGGCCTGACCCAAATTAAAAACCTTACCCGGATTTCTCCATCAAATAACGCGTATCTAAACAAGATTTTTCGGCTCGGACTCTGGGGGGGACCACCAAAAATGTGCATCGTTGATCAGTTTTAATTCAACGATTTTATATCCAATTTCGAATTGCTCCTCGTTAATATAATCATCTTAAAAATTGCGTAGGATTTCGAAAAAAAATTTTTAAAAAAAATTCAATTTGGAGCTCAAGACAGTTTGTTTTTTTTTTCGTTTTCAAAGTACAAACGAGCAATATTCGTGATAGGAGAAATATGCACTTGACCTCATTGCTGAATTGCAGACAATTTCGGTCACGGTCGTATTACATTATAAAATGAATTTATATGGTCAAGTAAATATAATAATTTATTTGCACGATTATATATAACGCGCGAAGAAAGGTGTGTAGACAGTAACTACGAACTACAATGTAGTTAGGATGTTGACTGCATTGAGAAAAAAGTTACGAATAGTTGCTACTATATTTTTATTTTCATTGCTATATATTATGATATATTATAGTATGTATATTTTATATGCTATTATATTCTATAACTATAGCGTATAGAATATAATGGTAGCAAAATATAATATTTACAAAATATATATAGTAATGACTTTGGGATATGTATGTATTTATGGTATTTCTTACAGTATAATATAGTACTTTAAAAAGTTAGTAAAAAAATGGTGCTATCAAGGAATAGATTTTGTTACCTCACAGTTACCAATCGCAATCTTTACCACCTATATACGTCACAAGAAAGGGGTACATTGTGTTCATTTTTATGCAACAATTTATATCTTAATTTGCCCGCTATATTTGATATCATTTTTTTTAAACTTTTACAACCGTCTTATATATTATTTCCCACAAATACGTGTTGAATTGAAACTAATCATAAAGATTGATGTACGATCTGTGGATGTAAAATTAAAATTTTTCGGCATATTTACGGCCTTGGCCGGGCGATAATGAAAATTTATTTTAAATTTAAACTCTTACTCTGGCTCTTCGGGGAATCGTGAACTGACGAAACATAGACGATGATAAAAAGAAAGACAGTTTGTTTGATAAATAGAGAAAGTAAGGAAGGTGAAAGACATAGAAATTCTGCATTCATTAAAAAAAAAAATTTATTGGAATAAAGCTCCGTAGATTACCATTGACAATGCATCACGATAAAAGTGGACACTGTGTCAAATTAAAAACTAATCTTTATTCCGATATGTGTCAGGTGAACGTGTTTGTTTATTGCGTAATTATCCTGTGATATTAATTATTACATTTTCTCTTCTCCCCTTTGCTTCGCCCGGTCATTAATTTCGAATTCATCGCTTTTATTTAAACTAATGATTTTTTTCTCCCCCCTTACCAATCGCGCTTTTCAAGTCCTAATAACAAACTGACTCGAGTGGATCGTTGAAGTTGTCGAGAAAATATAATTAATCAATTTTAACGTTCCTCATTGGGAAATCACATTTTACGCCTTTTAAAATACACTTCTCATAACGTTCCGTAATTTTTCATTTTTTAATTTATTATTGTTCTATTTAATACTCACTCTTTTTCTTATATTATAATTCTGAATTAAAATCGAGTTTCTTTTCATAGGAATTCATGTTAGAACTTGAATTTTATACTTGATGGGCAAAAAAAGATTTTTTTTTATTTATACATTAAATACCAAACTTATAAGTTATTGGGAATAATTAATAATCATAAATAAAATATTGTTCTTAAAGTAATCCTTGATTTAATTAATTTAACGAATTTAAATGTCCACTTGGTGGATTTACTAATAGTGTGAGAACATTTTTCAAACTTCCTGAATGGTGCACAAAGCGATCTAAAACTGGGCTCTCGCCAGGTAGTAACGCATGCACACTGGCAAAGGTATAGAGGAAGAAAGAGAGGAAAAAAATATATAAAAAAAAAACCACCTTTGTGCGTATGATTTAGAAAAGTGGTGGGAAAGTAGGTATTTTGAACTATGAATAGCTGAAGGATTGCACGTTTTCCGGTAATAAAATTACGAAATATTTTTTTCTTCTTTTTTTACTCCCGTTTACTACTTTTACAAGTTTGTTATATTTATTATACAAAAACCGTATTTTCCACGCTGATCCCGAATGAGGTTTATTCCACGGTATAAATTTAATTAAATTGATTAAAATTGTAATGAAGCAAATTTAATTAAAAATCGATTTTGCCGTCCAAAGGAGAGGTTTTAATTGAAATTTAAACGCGAAGTTCCGTTTCGAATTAAAAGTCCCAAGATTTCCTAGTATTAGGTTTTTAAATGCGTTTCTCTGGGTGTGCAAAAAAAGTGCGCTCTCGTAAGGGTCGCGAGGTGGTTCCCGAAATTTAACATCGAGTCATTCGCCAACGAAAAAAAACGGTGCCTCGCGTTTTTCCGCTCGTTTCTCATTTTGCGACTCACTTATCGCGGTATTGAACAATGGTGAGGGGGTGGTGGGGAGGCAGGAACAGGCGCGATAACCGAAAAGTACGAACGCGATCGAAAAAGTGGCCGCTCTTTTTCAAAAGAATTGACATTATTTTTCGGTTCTGTGATTTCCTGCTTTCAAGAACGCAGCAAGAAATACAATGCGTAGTTCCAGTCCTCTTCAAACCTGTTTTAGGATGAACTTGGTATACAAGACCACGCCTACTTACTCGTTTTACCGTTGTTCAAGAATGCTATCGGCAAAAAACAATCACAGAGCTCACACTCGAAATGTTCATAGAAAAATCGACATTTTTTCCCCCTTCTTTTTTTAAATTAACGTCATTTTTTTTAATTTTTCGCCCAATTACCCTTGTCCACTGTCCTTGGTTAGATTAAAAGGTTCATTCTGGTCCATTTTCTTCGTTACTTCTGTACTTCATTTTCATTTTTAATCGTAACGAATGGTAATGTCAATGGCACAACTAGGGCGTAACGTGTCATTTAAACTTAACTATATGTTATTTATGATAAAACAAATTTAAACCCCATCTAAATCCTTGTGGAAAAGACTGCTGGAAAATGCTGAAAAATGTTGAAAACCTGCTAAAAATGGAAATTTTCCGTATTTTTCCAGTTTTTTTCCAGCGTTTTCCAGCATTTTTCAGCATTTTAATATCTTCTAAATGTTCAAAAGTAACTATGTTTTAAATAAAAAGACATGCCTCGATTACGATACAAGGAAGAACGATGATCGTAAACACAAATTGAAGTTAAAATTCGATAGATTTCAAGAATGTCTTCGAGAACCATTACAAAACTATTGAGCAACGTCTCTAAAAGAAAAGAAAAAAAAACTCGTTTCAAATTTGTAAAAGGGATTTCGAAACCGACGACGTCCGGGTATTTTATAGGAATTTAGTCGGCGACCTTCAAAATCGAAGATTAAGTGCGTTTTTATTTAAATAAATAATTTTTGTCCGCATATTCGATGGGTTTTCGCGCAAACCTGTTACCGATGTTTGATTTATCTTGGCCAATCGAATCGTAATCGCGTCGTAATTGAGTCGTAATTTCAGGAAAAAGCGGGGTTAGTGCCCTTGTGGAAAAGAAGGCTGAAAAATGCTAAAAATTCCCAATTTTAGTAGAGAATATGTTTGGTATATTCTGAATATACCAAGGAAATATTCTAATGTGAGGCTCCAGGAATATTTCTGGTATATTCTTAGGTGATTTGTGTTTTTTTCCAGGAAAAAATCCAGATATGTACCAGAAATATTTGTGGAGTCTGACATAGGAATATTTTTGACATATATTTTTGGAATATTCTGGAATATTCCTTGCTAATAGGGATGTTTCTTAGCGTTTTTCAACATTTCTCAAAATTTTCCACACAAGGGTACACTTTTCCCCTTGAAAAATATCGTGAATATTCACAACAAGGGCGCTTTTTTGCCTTGAAATCTTAAATATTCCTGCTCAATCCACTGATGTTGATATAATTGCGTGGAAAAAGGAATTTGATAATGAATGATATATTCGTGACTTCATTCTTGGCTTCTTAATCGGTAGTGCAGAGATCTATTTGATTATATTTAGATACGAGGAGATTATAATGGTTATATGCATAAGAAAATGAATATACGATCAGATCGGAGTGTTCCGGTTCTTAATAGTCATTATGTGAGATAAATAAGCTTTCTACTTTATCGATTGAACCGACCAAATTTGTCCCAGTAAACGTATCGGATTAATATATTTTTTTTTACACATTAGCGTTAACCAGTTTTGACTTGTTAGTGTACGCGGTATAAAGGCTGTGAGATATTATGTAATAATAAAAAATGTATTGGATTCTACATTTAGAACAAACTGGTATTAGCGTTATAAATCACCATTCTAACCTTATAGTGGGGTTATGATATATAAATTTGTATTATCCAGGTATCTTCCACCTATCTTACACGTACATTGTATGTAAATTAAAATGAGTTGCTTATATTTAGATCTTCGTTATTTAATTGAATTAATGACTAGAACGAGATAAAATATATAATTATTATCTTCATAGATACTGATATTGTATTAAAATATATTAAGGTACTTAAGTCATTATATTTATATCTTTTGAATATTTTTCCAGATATTGCAATAATTTAATTTTTCTACACGAAAAGTTTGTAAAGTAATTCATATTTCTTGTACGAATAATGGGGTTGATATAATTTTTTTAAATAATTTTTTTGCCATAAAATAAATAGATTTGTATATGACTTGATTCTCGTTGAATGTACGTAATTTTAAATAACACTTATACGTGCACACGATTTGGAAAACGATTGTGGAATGACGAATAAATTATTATTGATTTGAATTTTCAATTGCGGATAACTCACCTAATTTCTGCTTAATACACGCGTATGAAAAACAATTTTTTGTATATAAATACTGTTTCGACTGGAATTATATCACGCTTCTGTGTAATATCAAATTTGCAGCCAAACGAACCAATCTTGTATTCAGAGGAAAAAAAAATAGTAATAGTAACTGTGTATGCAAAATTAATTTTCGTAATATCTATACGACTGGTAACTCTGGGGTAACGAGTTCTATTCCTTGCTAAACACAATTTTTTCTAGTTTTTTTCTAGTATATAATACTATTTAAATTCATATATATCATATTATAAGGAATACTTAATTACACACTCTGAATTATTATGAGATATAATAGCAACCATTAACAAATTTCCCGAGTGCATGCACAAGCTTTTATATGTTTCAATACAAATCTATCATATAATTGTGATTATATAATATATTATGAGTTATTTACAGTATACAATATATAAGTATATAAATTGTTGTCACTGATTTAACACGCGTTTTAATAGATCCCTTAGTTTTTGTAACTTGTAAATAATATACTCTTATAGGAAAGAAACTATTGATATAATTATTTATACCATAATTAGTATAGATTTCTTTTTCTTTCTTGCTCTTATCTGATTGCAATATATTACGGCATTATTGAAGACAATTATGACCAGACTTGAATTTATAAATGAAATTTTATTTCAATGTTTAAGTTCCTTTGAAAATCCACCTTATTTCCACTAAAAATCTTTGTGTATACACGACAATTTCATCGTATTTTTTAATACAAGTTTACATTTGATCTTTTTTTCTTAAATGACAAACGCAAAAAGAAGTAACAAATACAAAGTTTGTTAATTACATTTTTCTCTTGATACACCTGTTTTTTATTTGTGCTTCTACATGAGTGGTCATTTCGATACAAGATTAATATCAGAAAGACATGGTAATTTTAATCTATTTAATTATGAACCATTGATATGAACCATCTCAAAAGAGAACTTTCTCTGGCATGTTCAACCTTTTTTTCAAATTTTATATGCATTTCTTCCCTAACAATAATGAATTCCAAAATAATAAATTCCTTAAAAATAATTGTGCAATAGTATTGCTTGAATACCAAGTCTTTTCTATGTTGAAATTGTATTCATTCTTCAATGTGCGTTAATACTTCTTTTTCCAACCTGCCGGGTAGAAACGACTGGGGGTACAAGTTTTCGACCGGAAATTTATTTTCTGAGGATTTCCTACCTTGAAACGAAAATCATGTTCAAAATTTCAGAAATGAAAAAAAAGAAAGTACAAAGTTAAATCACTTTTTGGTATATATATTTAATATTATATATAATTATTATTATATTATTAAAAAGAACATTTTTCAAATATATTTGATAAATTTAATTTGCAATTTATAATTATTTAATTTTTTTAATTTATAATAATTTGACCTTTTGGTAAAGGCGTCCATAAGTCAATTTCAAATTCGTGACAACTGGAAAGAAATAAAAATAAAAATTTCCTTTCGTATCTATTTACGAATTAACGATCTTTTGAAACTTATTAATCAGTGGAGTATACATAAATAAATAAAAATGCCTCTAATTAATAATTTATTTACAGCCTTTTTCGAGCGGCTTAACTTATTTTAAAAATTTTTATCTCGCTTAATTTGAATGCGTATATATTTTTTATAAGATCCTTTCATATTCATCAATATTAATAATTAGGATTACAACAAAACGCATTTGAATATTTTATTCAAGCAATCACCATATCGACTTCTAAATGCATATTAAGTGTTTTAAATTTATAGATTGGGTGAATCTTTGATGGGCGATGTGAACATAATAACTTTACAGGCCGTGTGGTTTAATCTTATTAAATAAGCGCAAGTTCATTCCTAAAGTGGATACGGAAAGTAGGCCCAAAAGGTTGCCCGGAGTAGGCCCATAAACGTACAAACGTTTATTGAAAAAAATGTAAATATTCCAACGTCCGATTATAAATATCTATAAAACTCCTTCAAAAATGGGTAAAGATTATCCAAACACTTCGTGAGTTCGTTGAACCCTGTTACTGCTCAACATTGGGAAATAATAATTTTATTTGTTAAATGATAATTTTATTCATTATCGTTTAACAATTTATACTGTAATTATTGTTACCAGGAATATATCTGTGAGATACTTTTTCTTTTTATTAAAAGTAGAACTTTATAATTAATTAAATAGTGCTTGATTTCGTTACTTTTTTCCATATAGAATTGTTAAAACTGAAACTTATTAATAATTCATTATTCAAGTTCGAAAATTATGTTGCACTCCAACAAATTAAGATATTTGTTTTTTTTAGAGCACTAAATTGACGATTCGTTGTTATTTTAAATTGATAGTTGTTATTTTAATTTTTAAATTTATTATCATTAATCGTAAAGTTTTTTTTACTTTACTCTTTTTTTTATTCCACTTTATTCTCATTGTGTAAATGTAGATAAGCAGTCGTTTTTTATGTGTTTATTTTATTTCTTTGTACAACGAAATTTTACTTAATAAAAAAATGTAACATACATATATGATTTCTCTTTAAATAAGGTTGGTACGTACTTTAAAAATGCTGCATATTCCTAGTGGGAAACAAGTGCAAATATTACAGGTCTTATATATACATTAAAATTACAATATTAAAATAAAATCTGTTTTTTACAAATGATATTTTTTATGATATTGTATTTCCATATTTTATTATTAATGTTTTAATAATTTCAGTAATTATTATCATGTAATATATATTGTTTCCTACTTAAAAAATTAATGCAGTTACATAATAGTTTAAAGGTAAACCTTTTCTTATTTTTTTTAACTTTACATATTTATATATCTTTTTCCGTTCTCTTCACGAAAAACTTGGCACCTGTAACTTATCATTAAATAACTCATTAAAGTTTATTATTTTAAATCAAGGTACCTTATTGGAAATTTGAACTGGGTATAAATAATATCATCAAAAAAGATTAATGTTGAAGATACTTGACATTTTAATGAAACTCGGTGAAATTTTAACATTTTACTGTGGAATTTCCCATAAAGGTAAACTTATATGGGGCCATAATAAAATTCACATGATTATTAATTTAACATGGACCCATTAGGGTATATATATAGGGTATATATAAATATTTTTTAATTATACATTTATATAAATACTCTTGTTTTTATATATTTTTATTGCAGCTACTTTCTCAATTTTAAATATGACGGTTCCATGTTGAATCATTCAATGTTTATAAATCTGGAAAATTTATTAGAAAATGATAAAGCTTTCCATGTAACTTCCCAATAATATATCCATAGTAAAGAAGAATAATCCAAGGTATTCCAGATACTTTTTTTTATTCCAGAAATATTCCCATTCAATGCTAAAAATAATTTTATTTTTAGAATATTACAAAAAATTTTTTATCTCTCAAGAATGTGCCAGAAATATTTCTAAAGTCGGACGTTAGAATATTCCTTTCGTGTATTTAAATCCTTGATTTAAATACACCCAAAATATTCTTTGCTATTAGGTATAGTACATATCAATTGCCTGTATACATATATTTGTATACAAATTAGGCCCTTTACTGGCTATTACCTAATTAGTAAGGCCCATTCACATTACGCTTTGATTACGAATCTATAGTTTACTTTTTCATCGCTAGATGTCTTCATCAATGAATAATGAAACTTTTTAATGGATTCTGTTAAGTATCGGCATTTGGTGGTAAGAAATGAATTATACATGTAATTTAAATGGAAAGCGCTTTACGGATAGAGGAAATTTCAGAGTGGGTCATGGGTGGTGGTTGGCTTTACCAAGGGGTAACATGGTAGGATTTAATAAGGCCCCATTTTGGTTTAACTTCTTATAAGGCATGCTTCTTTTCAACATACCAGAATTCAAATTCTTAACAGGATAAAATTTTAAATTTATATTCTTTCATTTTTTAAGGCTCTTATACAAATGTGTAACATTTTCAATTTACATTTTATATAAATATTTTGGTAGGCCATTTATAAACTTGGTAATAGTAAATTAATTTTACAGAATTAATTTTACATAGGTAATCTTATATTGCAATTATAATGAAGAATATATATGTGATATATAATGGCAATAAATAAAAGAGTTGTAGTAATCTATTCGATTGAATTATATCACTAGGACTAATACCAGATACGAATTCCCCAAATAGTTTATCAGGTACAATTGTGAGGGCTTATGCGGGTCCCATTTTGCATGTTGTACGGCGAATATTACATTTTACATCATGCGACCAGCATTTCACGTATCGCAGCTCGATAAAATTGAAACGGCAATTCATTTTTTAATTTCACATTTTTACAATGACAAATGGCAATGAAATGGAAATAAATGGAGTTGCATTTTGTAAAAGAAAGGTTCAATTCCAAAACAAATGTTGCATGTAATATTACCATAATAAAAATGAATCTTATATGGTCCATATATATTTTCTTTAATTTTTAATTCTAATTTAATTCCATATAAGAAAGTAAAAAATTCATATATGTTTTTCTTTACTTCGTATATGGTCGCATGTGGCTGTATATGGCCATATATAGTTGATATATGGTAATAATTGATTTCAATTTAAGGAAATTATTGAAACCTTATATGACTAGAATATTATATCAATATTGCCATATATGGTTATATATAATTTTAGAAAACATATATGCCCATATATGAAGGTTTTATTTTCTTATATGAAATTGTTAAAACATATATGGACTATAGATGTTTCATTTTTATTAGAGTATATTAAATATAATATTTAAATAAATTACTTGCTCATCGGTTAAATTTTCATATTTGTTAATTATATATAAAGAAAGATTTTACTGTTTTTTTTCAACCTCTTCAATTATAAGTGTGTGCAAGAAGGTTTTTTCGCATAAACGTGGACGTTTTTCAAAATGGATATTGTACGCAAATTTCGTACGAATTAAAATGCTTCATAATAAATGTACAATAGAGCTATTTTTCAATGAGATTGCACGGTAATGAATATTGAAATTGTAACATAATTATGGCTTCATTAAAGTTACACATGCTCATGCCAAATTGCCTCATTTCACGGTATTATTTTACAGTTATACATTTACATGCGAGAAACATTATTTTAAAATCTCGATTAATTTTTTTTTTCACTTTTTATTGAATTCTTATGTATAATAATAATATAAACTTAATTAATCTGGAGCCTTCTTTTTTTCACTTAACGAAGAACATAATTAAATTTAGCCACCAATCTTGTTACGTCAGTACCATTAATTTCTTTATCATGTCAATTACCTGAAATTATTTATTTTTCATTCTTTTCCAAAACACACATATATTTCAATTAAATTAAAACAAATTGCATTGTATTTAATGCAAATCTGAAATTCCTCTTGTTTAACCCTAGAGCTCGAACGAAGATGCTATTTTTACAGTTACACAACTCTCCGTGCCATTATTCAATTTATTGCAGTTAACAAAAAGAAAAAAAAATCATTCATGGATGTTCCGAGAGTTTGAAGGCGAAGCGAGTATTTTTGCATTTTTATCCAATTTTCAAAACATCACATAAAACGGAATGTATAAAAGAATTAAAAAAATTATATAATTACTTTGTTCGAATCGGACGCGGATTGTTTGAAAGGTTGCAAAAATTGAAATAAATTAATTGTCGTTAATTGACTTCGAACAAACGTAAAGTGAATGTTGATGAAAGATTGAAATTTATATTCCATCGAGATCATTGTAAATTTCACAACTGATATACGAATTAAAAAGTAAATAAAATAAATGTCACGAGGTATCAACGAAGAAATTGATTGTCAACTGATAAATTATTTAACAACAATTTATAACAATTTAAATTGTTATTTTTTTGGGGGGTGTTAAAAAAAGGACCTTGTTTATAACCATGTCCATAACTGTGCGCGTTGCAGTGTACATTTTAAAGGTACAAAAGATTTGCTGTACTTAACGCACGGTTTCCTTTGTAACCAAAATGGCTGCTTGCAGCTGATGACGATTACAAGCTTTGGCTCATCGCAATTTAAATCCGTTAAAATTGAACGACCAAGGAAAAACAGTAAAGCCCAACTGCAGGTATAAATCGTCATTTAAAAGTACCAAACGGTCCACCAATTGTTAATACGCAATACTTTACATTAAGGGAACGAATAGGTGCGCGATGTGCACCAGTACTTTGCGGGGTACACGGATGAATTAAACAAAGAGGCGAGCCTGCGAGTCGACAGTGTGAATCGCGCCAAAATAAGCCCGTTTATTTTGTGGAAATTACGATAGGAGCAACAAGCAATTTTGAATTGAATGAAATAAAAAATGGTGAAAATGATATAAAAAAAGATGGAAGCAAGGTACCAATAAATAAAGGAGCTCTCTGATAAAGCTCGACGATATAACTGAAGAATAAACTGAAAAAGTGTCCACCGTGAATGGCGAATGATTAATCGAAGGTATCCCGAGAGGGTGAAATGATTTTTAGATGGGACGACGGAGATGGAAATGATTTTAAAGAGAAAGAAGAATGGTGGTTGCCAGCGTTCTCCAGTACAGGCAGGCTAGGAATAGAGGATTGCGTTAAGGCCGAAGGGAGTTTGAGATTGAACTTTTGCGATAGAACGTTGCGTTGGATAAAGGAAATTTGGAGGAAGAGGTGGTGGGAAGAAGAGGAAGAAGAGAAGTGCACCGGGGTTGGAGAGGCGTAAACCAGTTTGCGCAATTGAATGGAAGCACGTTAGGCGAAGCGAAACTTGGTAGCAAGGTTCCAACAAGTGCAAGCGCACGGCGAAAAGCGATGGGAAACGGCCGGGGATCGCTGGAGGTAGGTTCGCTGGGCCTTAGCCGAGCTGGTAGCATCGCGAGGGTATGGTTATGCGGCTGTTGGCTGGGACTTACATTGATGCTTATTGACGATAAGGCTGAGAGGTTCGGAGCCTCCTAACGGGCTCTCCTTTCCACCGAGCGGCGGGCTTTTTCCGAGATGCTGCGCCTCTATCAGTCGTAATTGCTGCTGATGGAGCCGGTTCTTGATCAGAAAGATCTTCGGCATCTTGCCTTAGAATAGCTCAGAGCGCGTTACCAACGAGTCACCTTCGCGACACCATTTGAGTCCACGAGGACGCCGTGCCCTAACAGAAGCCGAATCCGAGGGCGCCGCCGCAACTTTTGACAGTCGCGTCGACAACGGCAACCTGTCGGCTCGCGATCGCCGAGACGTAAAACGGAACCGGACTCCGCGGGGCGACGACGAAACGGAGACAGACGGGCAGAGAGATGCAGGGAAAAAGACGGAGACCGAGAGAGAGAGAGAGAGAGAAGGAGAATGAAAAAAAAAATTGTATCGGTCCCTCTGAGAGTTTGCACTTTGACCGTCGCTCACTAGGGGAAATTGCACGGCCGGGCACCGCTGGTAATCCTCAAGTTAATCCTCCAAGAGCACGGTAATTGGCGAACAAACAAACGCGATAACTGGTAAGAGAGAGAGAGAAAAAAAAATGTGTGACACACCGAAACGCAACGCACGCGAATACAGTTTCGTAAGTACGACTGACGCGGCGTCCGGATCTCGGCCAGGACCTCGGGCCCCGACCGTGAGCCGGCCCCACCACCCAACCTCGGGCCCGGACCCCTCCCGCCCCCCCCCCCCCCCCCCCCCCCCCCCCCCCCCCCCCCC
>JABFPN010000317.1:0-52627 GCA_022817305.1 Leptoteleia sp. ZL-2020 | reverse complement strand
CCAATATAAAATTGTGATGGCATCTTGTAAGGGGCCATAAAAGGCTCTAAACATTTACCCCGAAATTCGGTTGCCCTAAAAGGCCCTACATAATATCGTGGTATGCCCGAATAAATTTCTACTTGGGTAATGTTAATGAATCATCATGTACAGTTATGAATCATTTGTCATAAACATTCATGACCAAGAATTTTAATTTATGACAATTCATATAATTATTACGAATTCCTGTTGCAATTTCCATATAAATATTTCTTTTATGAATCCCAATGAACATTGAACCTGAGATAGCAAAAACTGTAACATTTTAGTAATAATGTATTAAAGAAATATCACCCTCATAAAATAAAGTTTTTACTTTATTTTACTTAAAGATTACTTTGTGGTATAGAGTCCAATAAGTATTCATTTAACTTTTTCCTCAGCATATATTAAAGCTTTTATGAAAAGAGAACCTTCTATTTTTCATCTTTATTTTCATAAATTTTTATTTTTGTACGTTTCTTTATTTTAGTATAGCATAAATATTTATTGATTTCATAAAACTGCACTACAAATTTTAAAGAAATTGCTGTTATAATATTATCTTATCCAATATTTGAACTGCTGAATAAAACTTAATATTTTAAATTAAAATAAAAGAAAATTAGATAGCTGGATAAAACATTTAAATCGTCAAGTTATTTTCATAAGTTGAATTAAAATTATTTACTTTATAATTAAAAATGTTTGATAATAAAGTGTTGTTTAAATGTTGAATAATCAATTTCATGTATTGAAAGTATAGAAAATAATTAAATATATTACAAGTTTCAATTTATTAAATTAAATTAAGTTTAAAGATACTTATTTAATTCCAGATTCAATATAAATTTATCATCTTTTCATTAAAAATGTGTAGTTTTATAGTACAAATATTATCTTGACATTTTATTGAACAGACTCAATTCTTTTAAAGTATGTACACTGATCAGATGTGTATGGCTTGTTATATATCTGGATTCAACCTTTTCCCTAGATAGGAAATATATATATATATATATATATATATATATACATTAATATTTCTTATAAATTACTTATGAAATTGAATACTTTTTACTTTTATATTGTTTTTTTTTTTAATAAAATAAAAAAATAATAGTAAAATACAAATGTCTTGTTTTTTATGATAAAGTATAAATAATTCTTTAATTACCATGTAATATTTGAATTCATAATAAAAATTTTATAATTTGAATGCTTTATCAATTGTTAAAGAAATGATATTTTATATGTAGAAAGTAATGAAAACTGAACTTCGAATGTTAGACTAAAATATTTATTAACTAAATTCAGAAAATAATTAAATATAATACTATATATTAAAAAGTAATGAAATTATTTACATTTTTAAAATGTAGACAGTATTATAGATGCTTAAAAGAATTTTTCTTTGTACATATTTTATAAAAATTACATTCCTTTACGAGAAGGTAAAAGTTTTAAGTCTATAAATAATAAATATTTTTAAGATATATTTCTTTAGTGAAGAAATTTATTAAATTTTACAACATTAAGCTATTTATTAAATTCAAATTACAAAAGTAATAAATTAGTGTAAAAAGTTCATTGATATTGTTTATTGCATATAGTGAAATAATTGAAGAAGTGAACTGAAGTATTTTATTCTCTAACTGTAAATATTTGTGTATGTTTGTTAATAAATTGATTTCAAGTTAATTAAATCAGTCATAGGATAAATTCAGTAAATATCATCTAATCGTTAAAACATTTTAATTTAGCTTTAATACTTCATACACTGAGAATAAGCTAAACCGTCATAAATTATTACTAAAATGATTGTCCTTGGTGTTCAAATCACGAAATTCATTAAAAGCAAAACTAAATCGATCGGAATACGTCCCGAATGTGTGGTGAAAGACTTTATGAGCTTTGAGTTTACTTTTATACTTCTGTTAAAATTATTTATTTTATTTCTACATTCAACCAAGCGTTATTTAAAACATTTATTTATATTATTTTAAAATAGTTCAGCAAAGAGAATTTATGTTTTAGTCAATCATTTAATTTAATTGCATTTCCTGACATTATTTCAAAGAAAATAATCAAACAAATAAACCAACTGAATAGTTTCTACTACTTTTTTAATAATTATTTTGAGGATAACTCACGATTCCAAGTTATTTATTAAACTTCTCTTGGCGGCGTTATTTTTCTTCTTACAACTAGTCGCGTCGTAAACAGAGATTTTCATGATATATTACATATTATTCCTAACACAGTAAAAACTTTGCAGAGTAATGTTTGCCAAAGTTATATTTGCTTTTAAATTTATTATCTAAAATTTATGTACCAACTAGAAGATGCAATAAACTTCCTTATTATAATCTTTGACAATTACATTACTCTTGGTTTAATAACATACCTTAATATAACCAACATTCTTCTGAATTAAACTCGTATTATCATATTTTTTTATAAGGAAAGAGCTTACAACTAGATGCAATTGTACATTGAATTCACAATTAAAATTTAAAATGGCCATATTACAAAGGTAACATAAAATGATAGCAGAAATACACTACACTTTCTCACAATCATACTGGTCGAGACTCCGCGATACCAGATCATAGGTTTTTGGGGCGATGTCATGGGACGCTTTGAGAATCAGTGACAGTGGCGCCGCCTATACTTTTATAAAAATTACTCTACTTTACCCACTCCTTTGATAAGGCAATATCAAAATACACACGGCGCCACTGCCATTTAATACCAGAACGTCACGTGATATCGCCCCAAAACCCCACGATCTGGGATCACTGAGTTCGGCTACTTTAAACGCGTTCGGAAATGTTCGGTTATCGAAGTCGAACACGACATACGCGTTGCATGATGTAACGTGTCTGCTTCGACAACCGAACATTTCCAAACGAATTTAAAATAGCCAAATGAGTCTAAATTGCGCACGCAGTGTCTTGCAATGTCGATGCAATCTAACATCACTGCTCGCGACCGACTGACCAACGATATGCGCCAACTAACGAATGCCTAGGTGGCGATACTACAAATTCAAATAAACGACCAATATAGATAAATAATGTTATCTATCCTTTCTCCGATGCGTGTTATTATTAAAAAAAGAAATGCTTCTATTTGTTTAAAGAAATATCATAACTATCATTAATTAATCATTAATTAGTGCAGATTAATGTAGATATTGATACAAACACTATGCATTAAATTTTAACGTACTATTTCGAAATTATTAATGCCAGTATAACAGTTTGTAACGTTAAATATTTATAATATGTTTTATTCATTAGTAGCACATAGGTGCATACTTACATAATGCGCATCGCTGCAGTTTATTATACTTCCGGAAATCGCGAAAATCGAAAACGGAAAAAATTCACTAATGGCGGAACGAGTAAAATACACGGCACGTTAATCTTTTGCGAGAACTATCCTTCCAAACGACACGGTTCGCGCCCGACGATACCGAAATACTTTACGACTAACGAATATGTTACGGTTCTAGAAATACGGTTCAAAAGGATAGCTTTTATAAACGTAATTACAACAATACAACTCAATTTCATACGAGTAAAAAAAAAACCGCGCACGCGTCTACTTCTACCGCGAGAATGTTCTTCTCACCAATGATTGCAGCTCGCGCGTATGGGGAGATGTCACGTGACGCCTTAGGCGATAGACGCGCCGCACTCGAGTGGAGATTGGCAAATAAATAAATGCAAATACTTCCAGGCTTTTCTCGAAGAATACCAACAAATAAACTAATTCTTGGAAATAATTACTTTTATTTTTAGTGTGTTTATTTCTTAAAAATTTATTCTTGGAAATAATAATTTTTATTTTTACTGTCCAAAGGGAGATTTTTTTCGTTGGGACGCAATTGCGCGCATGTTTAGCGCATGTATATTTTCATTGGTTGTTTCGGTTGTAACCTGCCTTAAACTGTATACAATTATTAATAAATTAAGCAAGTTTAAATTTCCTGCCATCGATATTCAGTTATTATTGGTTAAACATTTCCGACGAAAGTGAGAAATAAAATCTAAAGAAAATTCAATAACTTTAGGAACGCACGGTGCATGCACCGAGTGCACGCACCAATACCAGCCGTAAGCACCCCTGTTCTCATTGGTTCATTTCTTTAGTATTAACCAATAATAAAAGAAATTAACCGATCTGTTCAACAACTAAAGTACTATCTAGATATTATATGCGTAAAGTAAAAAAAGAATAGTAAACTCCTAAAGTAATAAAAAAAAAATAAAACTTTGGTTAATAATTTTATATTAGAATGCGTTTCTTAACAAAATACTAGAAAATATAAAAATTTAAAAAAAAATTAGCTTGGAATTTCGCTGATCTCGGGTGCCAAAATCGTAACTAAGGTTCCAGCCAGAACTTTTGTTAGCAGAGAAGTAATTTTTATTGACATTGAAGATATATGGAAATATTTAGATTTATTTTTATTAAATTCAATAAAATTAACGAGATCTAAAAGGGCAAGTCCGTTCTCCAGTATTTCACATAAATGTAAACAAAGTGTAATCATTTAATTGTTGTTGAAAAGTGTGAAATGTATTGTTGTTTGTGGATTGGAAAACAAGGTCATTCTTAATACGCCAATAATTATTTTTTTATATAAATTTAATTATATAAATTAATTATAATTGTATAATATTACGTTATATATAATATATATTACATAAATATATAATAATTCTATAAATAGACATATAATTTAGCAAATAAAAAAAGTGAAATAATTATATAAATAATTAATTATAATTAATGACTGGTTTTGTATATAAAAAAACAATATTTTTATTTTCAGATATTACCACTGGAGCCTTTCATTTCTTGGATTATCACTATGTATCGCTATCATGTTTATGACCAGTTGGTATTATGCTCTGCTGGCCATGGGAATGGCAGGTTTAATTTACAAATACATTGAGTATCGAGGAGCAGAAAAAGAATGGGGCGACGGTATTAGAGGTCTTGCATTATCTGCCGCGCGATATTCGTTGCTCCGTTTAGAGGAAGGTCCGCCTCACACGAAAAATTGGCGGCCACAGATCCTCGTATTCGCTAAGCTTACGGACGATTTACTTCCTAAATACCGTAAACTATTTGCATTTACCAGTCAATTAAAAGCTGGCAAGGGATTGACCATTGTTGTAAGCTGTATCAACGGTGACTTTACCCGCAATTCAGGTTAGTCCTTGCTTTTAATACTTTATAAATTTCTTATTCAAGTATCGCGTGCAAAGTTTCAAATATACTAAGGGGTTGGAACTGAAGCAAACCGAAACTATTGGTTTCGTCTTTGCAACAGCAGTTTACTTCAACTATGAACTTTCGATATATTTGAGAAAACTTTCACGTTTCATCAATTTGGAATTATTTCTATGGAAATTTGTCGTGCAAAGTTGAATCTGTTTATTTTAGTTTCAATTTTGGATTTAAGCTTGTCTTGATCAATTTTGATCAATGCATTTGTGTCTGATAATATATTTCTATCATTTGACATACAGAGAAAAATAATATTTGAGAATATTACAATATTATGTATAAATTATGAAATATTAATTGCGTTAAACACAAATTTATTTGAATATTTAATGAAGTATTAAAAGTTTTTGCATTCCAAAAAGAACTTTACAAAGAGTTTTGATTAAACCGGGTAGAGAGAAAAGTTTGGAAAATGTATTTTTCTGTCTATTTTCACCCATTGATTAAAGGACAGATTTCTGTGGATTCGTTATTTAAATTAAAAAGCCTGAAGTACCTATTTCAGAAAATTAAAATTCACTGATTCCTGTTGGATTCTTCAGGTGATGCACAAACAGCAAAACAAAGCGTACGGAAAGTAATGGAGGAAGAAAAGGTGAAAGGCTTCGTAGATATTTTAGTGTCTAAAAGTGCTGTCGATGGATTGAGTTGTCTAGTCCAAACAACTGGTCTGGGGGGTATGAAGCCTAATACTGTTATTCTCGGATGGCCTTATGGATGGAAACAATCGGACACAAACGATAATAATTCCTGGAGAGTGTTTCTTCAAACTATAAGGAATGTTACAGCTGCCAGAAATGCTCTCCTTGTGCCCAAAGGTATTAATTTCTTTCCAGATTCTTCGGAAAAGGTTGTTGGCAACATCGACGTTTGGTGGATAGTCCACGATGGAGGACTACTTATGCTGCTGCCGTTCCTTTTGAAACAACATCGAACATGGAAGAATTGCAAGACGAGAATCTTTACAGTGGCTCAAATGGAGGACAACTCAATTCAAATGAAAAAAGACCTAAAGAAATTTTTATATGATCTCAGAATTGAGGCTGAAGTTGAGGTTGTAGAAATGGTAATTGATCTCATAATAATATTATTAATCACACAACTTCTAGTTTGAACATTGAAATGAAGATTCGTTTTACCTTAATCATTTGATTCACAATCATGACTTCGTTTTAATTTAAATTTACAGGTAGACTCCGATATCTCGGCCTACACATACGAACGTACGTTGATGATGGAGCAAAGGAATCAAATGTTAAGAGAGCTTCATCTTAACAAAAGGGAATCTCTTGGAGTGGTAAGCAATTATAATTGTCACACTTGATTTTAAATACAAAATAAATTTATACATATATATACCTGTGCTGTGTGTATGACCTACATAAAATGTGAGAAAGCAACAATACTGATCGAAATATATCTGTTTGTTGCGTGCTCGTTACGGATAAGGTGCAGTCATTGGTGGACTTCAACGAGGTACACAAAGAAAGAATTGCCTCTGGTTTGTCAGAACTACCCATACATATTTATCCATCTCATTTCCAACAATGGAAATCCTATTTTCAGACCTGAACTTCACTCATTTACCTATGTCATGATTTTCATCATCGAGATATCATCAGATGATTGTTATAGACGAGCGCCTGTGAAGAAGTGATCCATTGATATGGTTTACTGAATGTATCCAAAAAAGACCTGTTTTCGTACCATCCATAGAGTTGTAAAATATTTGTTTAAAGTTGAATCAGTTGTCGAATTCAGTTTCAATGTCAATAACAGTTGTACTTTTGGTAACACCATATCGAACATCATCAATTCATCGAAATATCATATGTTCATATGGTCCATTTCAGCTTGAATGGCACGCTCAATTTGATGGCTTAAGCAAAAGTTCGTTATTTAGCGGTTATAGTGCTTTACAGCTAGTTAAAAATAGCCAATGTTTTTTTATGAATTGCTGTCTCTCAAGCAGAGAACGGATTGATGTTTATCATTTAATCAGTCAGACAACATTGATAATTGTGATAATTATTAACGCTTATTTTTATATATTTATATACAGGTACAGGCAATTGTTGATCACCATCATAACGTGGATGTGAAAACCGCTACTAAGGTTAGATTCCAAGAGCCTGGAGCACAACCGCCAATCATTATTGAAACACAGGACAAAGCAGCTTCGGAGACTGAATTGAACGCTGATAACAAAGAATCTCAAAAGAAATCTGAGAGTGAGACTACGACTAATGGTACACAAGAAAATATACCATTAATTACGAATTCAACATCTGAAAATAAAGAAAGTACCGACGAGAAAGATGTAGATGAGAATAATCCGGATAATCTGGATGATTTAGAATCAAAAAATAAACCGTCGCAAATAACTATGTAAGTGTTAACGCATATATTTTTATGTATAATTTTAGAACAATGTAAACATTATTTTCAAACTTTTCTGAATGCAACGTTCTAAGAAATTCACATTAATATGTATTAAGATTTCTAAAATTCTTTCAACAAATTATATTCCAAAATAAGAGAGTAATAAATGTTTTGTTTTAATTTACAGAGACGAAGCTAATGTTAGGCGGATGCATACAGCAGTTAAATTAAATGAAGTGATCGTTAACAAAAGTCATGATGCTCAGTTGGTTATTATCAATTTACCCGGACCACCACGAGAAACCAAAATGGAAAGAGAATCAAATTGTATCCTTTTTCAACTTAGATCAGTAATCATTTACCAACAAGGAAGCACAAACAAAAATGTTAAAGTTACCCTGAAGATAAATCTCATTTAAAATATATAAAAAGAAATTTCTAAATGAGTTCTATGTATTAAAGTTGCAAATTCCATGTAGAAATTTTACTTGAAAAAAAAATTAATCAATTTCAAACTAACGTTCTTTAATTAAGTTACTGATAAACTCACTGACTTATTAACGTTACTAAACTTATCTTCAACCAACTGAAGCACGTTAGTTTGAAACTCGAACGGAATTAATTTTTTTTATAAATAAAATTTGCAAGAGTCATTTCCATGTGGAATTACTACATGAGTATCTACATGGAAATTCGGCAATGAAATTTCCAACTTGATCAATTTGACATGATCAAATATACATGGAACTTTTTCATTTCCTTGCGAAATTTCCTTGTGAATTTGTTAAATGAGGAACACACAAATGCTATCGCATATATACAGTCATACATGAGTAATATATGTGGGTATATAAAAATAAAATTCATTCAGTGATTTTCCTTAACATCTTTTCATAGATATGGAGTTCTTAGAAGTATTAACCGAGGGACTAGAAAAAGTTCTAATGGTTCGAGGAAGTGGTCGCGAAGTAATCACTATCTACTCGTGAAGAGATCTTAAGAACAATTCTCATTCTCTACAGAAACCGAAATTTAGTTTTTCTGTAAACGGTGTAACCGACTTCATATTCACAGCAATATTGTTGCCATTAACTGTAATTATTTCAATAAAGGTCATGACAAATGTAAGAAAAAAGAACTGTTTGAACAATGTATGAACAATAAGTGCAATTGTCGAGATAATAAGAGCGATCACGAAACTGAAAACATGAAGATGTCATGAAACTTGTTTAAAGTATTTATTTACCTAATACTACAAAACCTTGTAAAATGCCAAAATATTGCGTGCCAAAGGCTACGTACTGTACTACATCAATACCCTATAATTAACAAAATATCAAGATATATTTCTTAAAATTTACGAGAATTAAATAATTCGTTTGGAGGTCTTTTATTCATTTGTCAAGAGAAACAAACAAAGCAAAAGTAAATTTTGAACTATCGACGTAAATTATAAATAAATAATGCTACAACAGCTATTAGATTGTTTATCCTATCGGATGAGATTAGTCTAACAAATTAATCTAATTAGTAGAAGTCTGCGTATTTTATAAACTTTGTAGAACCAGCATTAATGGTTTAAGAGGTAACTATTAATAATGAAAGACAAACAAAAATAAATACTTCTCGAAAGGCGTTTATTTTCGACTTGTACGATTCAAAATGAAATCAAAATTTTCGGTGTCGATGTTCCGAGAGAAGGCGGAACGAAGGGAAATGGAATCAAAAGAAGAAAACGAATGGAACAATGTGACACGTTAAAATGCTTTGAATCTACACAGAAGAAAATAATGTAGTGAAGTTAGATTATGTGTGAAATGGGTGTGAAGTGTATCAATTGGTATACTAAACGAGTTTACTTGCATTAATCGAACGTTCTTACTATACCGACTGATGTAGTTCAAGTCATTGCACATGTCGTCACAAAACACTATAGAACGTATTTTTACTGTTTCATTTTTCTCAGTGGAATCAAAGACGAGATAAGCTCATTTTTCTACATGCATCGTCGTTAGTGATATACTCATATATAATTTAAACGTACTTCTCTTACTTTGAATAGTATTTTCAGCGAAACGATGTCGTGTATAAAATAAAGAATAGACGCAATTTTCAACAGATGAAGAATACCAATGCGGGCAGTATAATCACAGTAATATCAAAATAGTATAACGTAATGTCTCACGACTTATATAATTTCCGACACTTTACTCGTAGTGATATTAGTATTAAGAGAAGAATTTTAAACAGTGAGGTGCATTTATAATATTATATACGGTATGACTGTGATTTATATTGCGCAACGGACATTAGTTAAATTACCATAATATTGCGTCCCTTTGTAGAAAAGTTGAAACAAATTGTACTAGATAGCTTTGTTATTTCTATTCTATTCGACGAGTTACATATATATGTATGTATATATATATATATATATATGTGTGTGCGTGCGTGTGTATGTCAACTGAGAAAAAGGTTGTTGATGATACTTTAATATTTCTAGTAATTAGAGGACTCAATAGACAAATCCCATTGAAAATGTTTAAATAGAAATTTAAGACGGTAATTCCTTATGGAACACATTTGACACGTCATATTGGTCAAGCTGAAAATTTCATTTGTAAACAAAATTAATCCCCTTCTAACGACCTTCCATTAGTTGCTGATAAACTCAATGACTAATCACCGTTAGTCGGACTAACCACCCACCGGGTTAATTTTTTTTGTTTACAAATGAAGTTGCAGAAGTCATTTTTATGTATGTTTACATTACATACCATGTGGATTTCCGCATGGAATTTCCAATTTGACCAGTTTAATAAATCAAATGTAATTCCTTAAGGAAATTCCGTGTGAATGTATTAAATGGGGAAGCTACAAAAAACGCAATCAAAATAATAAAATGTATTTATTAAATTGTAAACATTGAAAGAAAAGCATTATTTACATATTTTACAAATACATTTCATTATTTTTTATTGTACTTTTGTTAATATTGTTCTTCTAATGCTAGAAATAGTAAAATTTTTCGACATTTTTCCCGCGTAGGCATACATGTTTATATATATATATATATATATATATATATATATATACATATATATACATATATGTATGTGTAAATTTCCGATTTCGTTATGTTTAATCAGTTACGCGAGAGTATAGCAGTTATTTTAAATAATAAATTCAACAACAAAAATATACTTTAAAAACAATAAAAAAAAAATTGTTGAGATTAATTCAAATACTACTATTATTCGTAAGAGTTCAAATTATATTCTTAGATAGTCTACTTGATGCGATGAAATTATTATAAAATGTCTAATTGCTAATGATTTTTGTACAACTATTACTTTAGTACTATTGAAATTATTAGAATATTGAGTACTTTATATGAATGTTATGATAAATTAAATGTTTAATTAACAGATATAAATATAATTTATATAAGAGCGAAAAAGTATATTGTAAACTTTATTGACAAAGTGATCATGTTTAAGGAGTTATTTCTATGTGATACGAATCTAGTACTATACGGAAATCGGTAATTATTCGAACAAACAAATTATAGACTATTCATTTAAAGTCTTTGATTAAGTTAATGTTAAATGTTACAGAATATAAATAAATATTGTTGAATTATAAATTATTTACGACAACATATATTGACACTTAAAAATATACTAAAAATCTTCGCTGTAATAAATTGTTTACAGAAAAATAAATTTATTCAGTGTCCTTTCTTACTAACTCCCGGTTTATTTTTTATGTATATAATTTTATCAATATTCTCTTGGCGTTTATTTATGTAAACTTTTTGAAATAAGATAAGCAAATAAATGAAATGCAACCTTGGATTTAAAAAACTCATTCAATTCATCCTTACAAAGCCTATTATATAGGTTATGTGTGTAATTCAATGATTAATCAATATTAAGAATACGAAATTGTCACAAATTTTATATACTTTAATATGAAAATATCTTTATATGGGTTTTATTTCAAAACAGGTATCAAATTTACAGATTTTTTGTTGTTTTCATTTTTTATAGTGAAACCAACAAGTTTTTCAATATTACTTTGTAATATTAGTGTGTTTTTATTAATGCTTACTTGTATCATTTCAGATATAGAATATTTGTTGTAATTATGTTCTTCTATATGTTTTTGGAATCAGAGATATGTATTTTTGATGTTCTTTTATCCTGGTTTATAATTACTGTTTTCTACATATTGATTTGGGCAATATTTACACTTTATGTTATAAATAACATTTCTTTCTGAATGCATTTCATTTCATTCATTTGTTTATCCTGTACTATTTTCGTACTCAAATTTTTTACTTTCCCAGAAACTACAAAATTTGAATATTATAAATAGTTTTTATTGTTCAAATATTATTTAAAGTTGACTCTCTACCAGAAAAATGATATTCAAATATTTATAAATTGAAATAATTATTCAATCTTTACATTCACACCTCAAGAATGTTTCACGAATTGTAATTGAAAAGAATTTGTGTTGGATAATTAATTAACAAAAATTAAGTAGTACTTAATTATTTATTTATTTATTACATTATGACAAATAATGTATAAACACCAATCATTTTATAATTGCGTGTACAATGTATAAAGAGAGCCACGTAATTATTAAATATATATACTACAAAAATGACCATCAAGATACTTATTCTACATTTCGTTAATAATGTAAGAATATTAAAAACAAAAACTTAACATACTTAACCAAATTTTCACAAAACCTAAATAAAAAAGATTTATAATCGTCAGTGGCAAGTTGTTGAGTATTTCATTTTTTATAAAGTTTTATATCGACGATAGAACTAAACAAATAAGGCAATTTAATCACCAAAGTTTTTTTTTCTAACGCAAATTTTATCTTTATTCTTAAAACAAATTAGGATTGATGCATCTCAAGAAAATGGTATATTTTCTTTAAAATGATTAATTCTACGCGTTTACAATTCTTAACAGTTATTTTCTTTTCTTTGGAGTTGTTATTGTATATGAATTATCAGTCTTCTTTATATTTTTATTATTATATGTCCTATCATGAACGTATTAAACATTTTTTATTATTTATTGCAAAAATAATGTACCTAAAAATGCTCAGATTTAATATTCTTACATCTCAAATATTACTATTATAATTTTTATATTCTTACAAATTCATCCTTTCATAAATATATCTAAATTTGCATAATACTTATATAAAAGACGTTAACATAATTTATTCTTATAATCAATAATGTACGGTTTTTAAAATCTTGGATACGTTTGAAAAACTGAATTGATGTTATTGCCTTGTAAATTTAAAACATTTAAAATGTTTTAAAAGAAATTATTTTTAAAGTGTCATTGTCACATTTTCCTCATGCATAAAACAGTGACTCGATACAATCATTACAAATAGTTTCACGTGCTTGTACATTATTACACAAAAAAGTACTGTTTATCTGCACATAGATTACAAAATAAAGGAATATATTGAAATATTTATTATTACTACTATTTAGATATGTTAAATAATCATAACGAAGTCACTTGATAAATTAAATGACAACGTGATTATAAACAATGAATTAAATGTTGAACCCATTACAACTAGAAACTATATGAGGTACATAATTGCACAATTATATTTTGTAATTAGTGCTATCTTACATGGACAATTTTTGTATTCGTATGCACAAGCTTTTCATTGGTAAACATACATAAAATTAAAAGAAAATTATATGCATATCGAATTATTTATTTGTTTTCAACGAAAAAGAAATACAAGAACATTACATAGATGTCTTAAAAATAGAATAAAAAAATGTATGAAATTAATGAATCTGATGACAAATATGCATACATTTAAATCTTCCAGCTCACCTACATCATGCAATTATAAAACAACACAGTATCAATTTTCTGTACTTGTTTTCAAAGTAAATTTATTACAATAATCTCATTTGAATAAATGCAATAATCCAAAAAGTATTACAAGTATACCAAATATACATAGTAATAACAAAAAAAATAAACATGCTTTAAATGTGACTAGTAGTAATAGTCTTTCGAAATTATTTAATTGTTTAAGATTAAAAAGTCTTTATATGGTAAAAAATCAATCGTCCATTCTGCAATTCTTTTTAACGAAAGACTTTTGCAATATATCATTAAACTTGATTTCATTTATCCCCTTCCTTTCTAATTGCAGATGCAAGACAGCATGCCAATATCACACCAGCAACCTGAAAAATTTTCTCTTATCAGTTCACGTTTTATAGATATACACTCTTAAAAATATCTTTTTGAAAACAAAAGAATTGTATTATCTTAAATAGGATTCTATTCAAATTGAAAATAATCTTTTTCGTCTGAATAGAATCACTTTCATTCGAAGCAATTTTGTGATAAATTTTTTACAATGTGTAGATAATATTTACCTCTATAAATGCTATGCCAATTCCAACTCCAATGAGGATAGTTGCACTTTTTTGGACAATTTCTTTCAGTGATTCGAAGCAGCCTTTGCTATAAACATTGGTACCACCCATTTGACATTTGTAATTATTATCCTGAGCATCTTTACAGCAAGAATCTGGCAAAGATGTATTCGGATATTTCGGGTTTTTATTCCAATCTGAAGGTCCAGTAATGCCACAGCATTCCAACTGGAAAATAAGTTTAAGAAGGTTTGTATAAAGTTTGTCCTTTATATTTATAAATGAATAAATTATTTAGACTCATCATATATATGAATATTAAATTAAAAAAAAATCCAATTACCCGACCCATCACATGTTAATCAATTTTGCATAAAATTATAAATTACCTTCATTTGAGCCTGATCCCAAGCAAGCAGTTCGATTTTCGTAGAATTCCTTATAGAATTGTTTAAAGTATTTTCCATGGTGACATCAAAGTCATTCTTGAAAACTGCTGCAGCAATTCCTACTGCAAGCTCGATAACAAAAATTATCAGCATCAGTAGAGAAAACTAAAAGAAATAACCAAGCTATTAACTTGAATTAATTATTGCTTATATTAACCCTTACAGAAGTACAAAGCGAGATGTACGTTAAATTTTTCCTTCCAATACAATGTTTAATTGGAACTGTAAGAGTTGAATTCAACATTTGCAAGTATTAATATTTTGTTTAGCTCTGTCTTAGGAGCAAAGGGTTAAGAGGTATTAAAAAGCTAGATTTTTTTTATTAAAATATAATTCTTTGTCTTACTAAATGCGCCGTGAAAGTTTATTTAATTGAATAAAATAATTCGTATGAACTTACTGCAATCAGCATATTGTAGTGCTCCTTGATTGCCCCGTAACATCCTAAGAAAGCGATGATAAAGACAATGGCTCCAGCGATAATTAAGACTATAGGAGGAGCTAGAATGCGAATTTCAAGGAAGTGACTAAATGCATTTATATTTGTCAGAACGTAAGCTCCTGCCGCTATTATGCCGATCCCTGAGACCTAGAAATTTTTATTCATTATATTTTTTTAGTACTTTTGATGTTAAAAGTAATGATACGTGGTTCAGAAAAATAATTCAGTAAATACAATGCGCGAATTAAAATATTTGACTAAAAAACCTATTATGTTTTTATATCGCGTTAATATTTTTGAAAAGAAATTTAAATACAACAAGTATTCAATATTACTTATTAATTTAAAAATTTCAATAAGTAATATTAAGATTCTTATTATATTTAAAATGTCAAAATAAAATCACTTGTTTTTATGTAATTGTATAAAAATAACATTTAAGAACTTTATTTAACCATATATAGTTTTAACAATAATAAAAATAGTATTCGTAATAAATAATACTTTCTTAATTAATCAAATTTGCAAAATCAATATGTGTACGTGCACCCTCATATGTCTCCTCTGGTAATGTAAACGTGTAGGTTTAAATTTCCAATTAGATTTACAATCTAACATTAATTGCAAAATTTAACAAATGATTCTCCAATGTTATATTTTCTATATAATAAACATTCATAAAGATCAATATTATATAAAACACTGATTCAAGATTTTAATTTACATTCTTAATAAAAAAAGTAATAAATCTTGCTGCGATATAATCATTATAAATTAGGTTACAACAATTCTATAAAGTTAACAGGCATTACTTCTACACTCTAAATGTATTCATTGCAAAAAATTATTTCATTGATTCTCCATAAATAATTACTTCATTTGGAATTCGACTAATTAAATCCTGACATTAAATTAAGTATTCCGATTAAATATCAATTGCTCGTCACAACTGCAATCATATCTAGATTCACTTAACATTAAATAGAACAATCTGTTTACATTACTCAACATTTAATTTATTGATTAATTTTATACCAGATTATTAATTACATTATATATATATATGATTATTTTACAGATAAGTATATAGATAACTAGAATTAAAGATAAATAGTACATATGAAATATTTTATCAGATATATGAATTATCATAGAATTTAATATTTAAATTAATAATAATAATCCTTGGATAATTAATGGTAAAGTAAAATACTTTACAGACTTTAAATGAAACGAAGGAATCTTTTTAAAATGCTAATCATTTTAGCTCCTTTTCATAACCAAAATTAATTCATCAATTTATTAAGATGCACTATGTTGTGCAGATATAGTGTACAAGCAAAAATAAGGAAGATTGGATTCTCATTTGACATTCATAAGGTAATCTATTTTATATTAACACATAGAAAAGTTTCCTAAAAAATTATTCCAGTTTATGATTATGCTGCCACAAAGTACGTATTTTCGCTACGTAATGATATATTATTATAACTTTTATTACCTTGGTTTTCAAGAAATCCTTGATTTATATTCATAATGTTATGTTGTGTGCTAAACTTTTTTCGACAATATATTTTCCCTGATCAAAAAGAAAAATACAGTAGCGTCTACTGTTCTGCACAATAACTATTATTGTGTCAAGCAAAAAGTAACTTAGAACAGTCATTTTTTTCTGAACAAGTTTTAAAGGATAAATGGAAAAACTATTAGCACCCTTCTCAACATGATTTAACACAATACACAAAGAGATGATAGGTATTCACATGGAGCGGTGCGGGAATTGCTAAGTAGTAGTCTTAACAATAACCATATTTCAAGCCACTTTTCACGGAGAAAACTGTTCTGTTGAAGCAATGCCAATTGGAGATGGTGTAATAATATTGTAATGTTAACATTATCCCAACATTATGAAATTTAACACTTACAAAAAATTTATGTTTAATGTTTTTTGAAGAAAATTTACATTTCAGTCGACATTGCAAGAGGATCGAATTATCTGGTGCAGTATTCAAAAAGTTCTGTTCGAAAAGATACAGATATTTAACATGTACAACTTAATAAACAATTAATGTTGTAATGACGGCAACATTGTTCTCCGTGATTACAATAATGGTCACTGTGCCAGATGGTAGCCATTAGTTTTCCCTCCATAAAATTTTTGCATTGAATTGATGAAAAAAAATGCAGGTAGGAATAGAATCCATCACCTCGCAATCACCAGTTATACACTTCACCACTTCTCTACATAATCACCTCGAAATATATTGTCCTTTGTCGAATTTTAGTGTGAATGCGAGAAGGGCGTGTCTAAATTCTTCCAGTTATATATTTAACTGCGATACAATTTTTTTTTTTCTGATTTTCGTTAAAGTACTATATTGTATTACAAAAAGTACTCTAAATACACACATATCTCCGTGTTATAATAAAAAATGTAGCAAAAATTATCTCAGTATATTTTTTTTTTTTTTTTTCGTTATGCCGCTAGGTGTACTGTTTACCTATCAGGGCAATTACTTCCTATCTCAGTATATATTGTTCTAAAAAGATTTAAAATAATTATAAACACTTTCAATAGACGGGAAAAATAATGGGATAGAATCAACATTACTAGTCATACGCTGGTAATCCTACATGAACTAGTAAGAAATATGCTGTAAATACAGTAAAGCGTACTCTGTCGGTAAAACAGTCATATAATTTCGATAAAATAAAAGGAGGTGCGCTGCGTAGTAATAAACCATGTTTATTATGCATTTGTTGATATTTGTCCTATGTTGAGTTAATGCCATTTTGCTGTAAACAATACAGCTTTTTTCCCCGTGTAGTTTTATTGTTTATTTTAAATTGCTTATATAACAGTTTTTAAAGCCGGTAAATAATTGGAAACAATGAAAATTCTTATAATTAATGATATAATTAAATGTAAACGTTGCGAACAAAGAAAAACTTTTAAATGTGTAAACATTGATTATTTTACAAAGAAAATTATCGTTTTTAAGTAACAAATAAGATCTTTTAAAAATCAATCTTTTAAATTTTAATCAACTGAATCTTGACCGAAAGTGTATGGATTCAATAAGAAAAAAAGTGATTGCAATTCTTTATTATTGTAATTGAAATATGAAAGTGCATTTGCGGAACATTTCGTAAATGTCACTTCTAAACATTACAATAATACATTAAAGGCTAAAGGTGGCTAGTTTCATTATTGCATACAGTTTCCTGTTAAGTTCTACAATAATTTGTCTTAATAAATGTTATTAAGTAGTACCATTAATAGATTTATAACTGTTATTATGATTATAATTGTATTTATATTTTCAATTGATTATCTTTTGTATGAAAAAATCTGTTCAACAGAATTACGAGAAAAAGAATTCTTACAAGTTTAACAATTTATAATTGTTATGTTTATATAATTTAAACAGGTATTTCTGTTAATTTATCGGTTTGAATTTTTATATTCTTTATACAAAAATGTAACATATTTTTTATTGTATAAGTATATTTGACTTACATTTTAAGTTTTTATTATAACAATTTGCGTAACAATATATATATATATATATATATAATATGTATTGATTATAAATTGGCGTTCTCAGAAAAATGATTTTATATAAAATAAGATTTTATCATGGGAACCGTATACTTTTTACTGCCACAATTATCTTTGATGTGGGGTGTAAATGATAACAAATGGGGTGATCGTGATTTCGATAATAAATTGCTTATCAAAGTAATTGCAGTTAGTAAATTACATGAAAAACTAATTTATATTTCATGCAGAAATATAAAATTTATTAACAGTTGCTACTATATTTTGTAGTAACTCGTAGATATGTGTGCATCCATAATATTTCTTACAATACGGTGCAATAAAATTATTTTTTTGTCATACCTACGGTGAAAACTCGTCATGTTGTACTTGTAAACTATGCGGAATATAGGTTATTTTGAAGAGAGTGCAAAATAACCTTTATTCCGCATAGTTTACAAGTACAACATGACTCGTTTTCACCATAGATATGACAAAAAATAGTGTGTGTATCGCGAGCGGAATGGGGATATTTCACACTCGTGTGTTGGCAACACCTGCTTCGCTCGTGTACGAGCGAAGCGAGTGTTGCCAACACACTCATGCGAAATATCGCCCATTCCGCTCTTGATACACAAATAACTATATTATGATGCGATGAACTTGTTAAAATTTTTCCTCACGACTAATTTCATTATTTGAAAGTCTTGCTTGTAAAGGGTATTATTATAAATAGTTTTCAGGATTGTTTTACATACTTTCATAATAAGAACAATGCATAAATAGTTTTCAGCATAATTGTTTATTAATTATTGATGATTAACTTAAAAAGTAAGTCAACTAACGCTTAAATTAGTAAATAATGCGATCCATTTAAATTTGTTCTTGCAAAACTTTATAACAGATCTGTAGTATTTTTATATATAAAAGGGCAATGTCACCCTTTCCAGGCCCCTGCCAGTACAAGCATTGGAAAGCATTTTTAATCATTAATTTGACAACTAGCACCATAAAACACCATTTTTCCTATTATTTTATTTATGATATGTCCGAGTCAATAATTTTTTCAAAAATACGTTACATTGATTCATACATTGATTCTACGCTTATAGAGATATACCAGACCTTGGATATTTACACAACACCTTAAAATGATACTTATTTTTCAACAGATTTGCAAGTCAGTGCAGTTGAAATATAGGCCAATCTATTCTCATTTTAAATATCATTTTGTAAATGATCCACGTCAAAACATTTGTCTGCCTATATTTATTAGATACTCCACTATGTACTATACAAGTTTGATATGTTTATATACCATAATAGAAATAGTTAAAATTATTCCATAACATGGAATTTTCATTAAACCGATTCTTTATGATTCGTTGTAGAAAATTGTTTCAAAATTATTATTTCCAATTATTTATTTATAAGTTTAACCAAGTGGAGAGATGTTAAAATATAAAGAGGGTTGTTAAAGTTGCACGGTCCTATAATTCAATGCCTGCATATGTTCTTTTATAACAGATTCTCATTATTTCATTTCCACATGTACTTTCATGATAGATTCCCATACCTCGCACATGCTATTTACCAAAGAATATTTACACTGCGTCTATTTTATGACTCGTAATTTGTTTATTTAATCAATATATTAGAATATTTAATACCGTTGAACTTTGAACCAATAGAAAGTTAGGGAACATAGTTTAACATTTCTTGATCCAAAAATACAAATATTACTCAATGATATATCGTTAATAATAATTTCATTAACATCTTTAGTTATTCTTGCAAGGTTAATAAAATATATTAATACTTTATTATAATATTAGCCATCTTTTTAACTCAGTCGGAGGTTAACAGAGAATATTTGAATTTTTAGAACATGACGCGTATTACGCCTTCGATATTGCGTGCGGTTTGCGTGCGCTTTATATATAATTATCTGTCTGACAATTTGCATGAAAAAGTGAATTAATATGCTACTACGGGCAAGCCAGTCGTAGCCGTAATAAAATGATTAAAAACTCACTTCGATATAAAGCTTAAATTATTTTTGAAGAAATGTTACAAATATTCAAAATGTTCAATTAAATTTCCCTCCAGAAAAATAAATGTCGGTTCTTGTTAACTTTTAATTTAATTAAAAATATTAACGATTAATGTTATGTACTAATTAATTTATCATTAGAAATTTTATGAACAATTACAATATATTTGATGAATAGAATCGTTGCTTTCCAACTAAAAAATGTACCGCGATAATTATTAAAAAAAAAAAAACCTAAATTTTTTGTCTAAAGAGAAATAAGTAGAAATATTTGTGTTTAAAAATAGTCACTTAAAACAACTTTGTTAAACAAATCAAGTTCTGATCTTATATGGAAATTTTAATCCGGATACCACGTAAGATCCCACCTTATCAATTAAACCTTTATTAGTAAATTATATAGAATCTCATGCAGAAACCAGGAAGGTATCTAGCTGCGTACCAATGTAGGAACCAAGACGTTTTCCGCGTGGTTTGCCCATTGTTTCTCTGGGTTCAAGCTCGATTTTGTTAATTGATTTATCCCCACAGTAAACTTTTTTGTTACAGCAAAGTAATAATTCTAATTGATTGTAATTAATGGTGAAACGTGGATTTATATTTTGATCATTTAAAATGTACATTACATTTGGTGCATTGAGAAAAGTTTCTTTGGGAAAATTACTGTATTTCACAGAAAAGCGGACAATAGAAAGAGAAAAAAATACACATATCGAAATATTCAAAACAAACAAAACCAGATTGTCTGAAATAATAGAAACAGGAAAGAAAATATACATAATTTAGATCGATAAAGATTATCCATTGAAGTATCTATTAATTTTTCCTAAAATTTGTTCTCAGTGCGAAACTAAGAATGATGCATCATTGCAATCTGTTGCATCCAAAACAAACAATCGCTGTTGACCAACAATTGCGGCGAATTAGTACATTTTTCCAATGCTATGCATATAAAAAGAAATCTATACAGCTTACATGAATATCTAAACAAAAACTTCATAACATAAACTTAATCTAAAACTTTTGTTTAAAATTTTAATATACCATTTAATAGTTCAACGATGCATTACTTTCAAAGTTTACTAAATTTATACACGTATTATTGTGCAATGAAAAAAAAATACATTAAAATGTGCTTGCTTCGTTAAGAAAGTGAAATTGTAATGAATTTTAATGAAAAATGCAAAATAAAAAAAAAACAAAAGACCAAACAGAACAATACCTTATATAACATTATATTCTATAACATTACTAATCATTATTTTAAAATTTCATCCAAAGTCTCAGTACAGTTTATTTTTCTGTTACAATTCTACGTCGTAAAAATATTAAATATACATATTTCTTTTTTTTCCAATATTGACAATAAAAATTCTTTAAACGCTGGATAATTGTAAAGCACAAAATTGTGACATAAAAGTAAAGGCAACTTCGTCGAATACGTACCGCAAATAAAAAGTTGAATATGAAAAGTACATATTTTATCGCACTCATTCCACACGACACCATTTTTGCCGTTGAACAATTACACTTGCGAGAACAAAGAAAAGTTTGACAGCAGCGCACCAAAACACTTGTTTCGGCCAATAAATTGAAATTACGACGATTGAATCGACGGTATTGATTCAAGGATTGTATTCGCGGCTAGTTTAATACACTTAGGTGTGTATATTCGACTGTAAATGTTACGCGTCTAATAATGGCAAAAGATCTAGGAGCGTTAAACGACGCGCTAACTTCGATCGGCGTCCCAATGAACTTCTGAAGCTTGCTCGTCAATGGTGGGAAAACATTGTTTAACAACGAGATTCTTATTGGTGCTAGTTTTGTTTTACTGTAGCATCACTATGACAACTCGCGGATGGTTACTAATAACGCTTCAAAAATATCTGCTTAAATAAAAAAGTCGAATCAATCAACAAGATATGATGAATGTGAATGCTATTATATTATACGAAAAATTTTATCATATATTGTTAACAAAATTAAATTATTCTCACATATATAATTTAAATTCGTTATTATTATATTATATAATTAAATATAATAATGTATATAATACTTATATATAGACATGAACCGTATATTTAAGGGACGCACCCACAATTTTATCCACGAGTTATACTCCTAAAAATTATATTATGTTGTAATTTTTGTAATTGACGAATAGAAAATTCTTGGCGATGGAGCTACATCCGTATCTATTTTGAGAATGTCCTCGAAATCGCAAAAGGTCCTCAAAATGTACTACAGATTTCTTTTCAGGTTCTTGAAATATACGTTTCAAATCCATATTAATATATATTTAATACTTATATAAATTATAAGTACATATGTAAATATATGTATAGTTGTATATTATATAAATTTATAATTATTATAAATATAAAAAAAATATACATATAATTTCTATACAATATTACACATTCATTTCAAATTTTTTTTTTCGATCGATTTAATTTGTTTACTTGAAGTTTAGACATCTGTGGGAAATTTGATATAAAATTAGTAATTTATTTAATGATTTATTTAATTACATTTTCTTAATAAAATAAAACAACAAATTTGAAAAAAAAGTTATCTATTTTTATACGAGTCTTGTTTATAATATAACGATATTATCTCATTCAAACTATTATATCATTATATATATATGTATTCGTTTAGTTGAGGTAAATACACACGTAATAAAATTACGCATATGATTTGTTTTACGTCTGGTAATTGTTTTTCTTGTAGAAATTTACCCCGTCTATCAAGGAAAGTATTATTGGTAAATAGGTGTGGCATCAAATATCAATAAAAGATATCAATATTTTAACGTGCTAAGTGTTTTATTTTTGTTTCGCAATCTTTTTTTTCTCATGATTAAACATTGTTAAGCCAAATTAAATGAGATTTTTAACTTCGCAAACTCATTTATTGTATTGTAGAATTATTGATTAAAAATATAATTATTTATTTGTTATGTTACAGAGTATTTTTCCGTACATTAATACTTTCCTTTGTGGGAATAAATCTCTGCAAACCTCTGCAAAAGTTGGTATTCCAAATTTTGATAGCTATTTAGACCTTTGCAGACTTCTTAGTGTCTGTACGTTCACCATTATTTTTAAAATGAATCCAACGTTTTTTTAATGTTTAATTTATAGATCAGAGAGAAAACTCTATAAGCGAATAATATTATTTAATATTGAATAATATCCCAAAGACATATCCAGAATATCAAAATAATATCCCAGAAATGTGCTATGAATGTTATATGTACGCTTCAAACAATGCTATAATATTTCTAGGACATTATTAAGAACTTTAAAAACAAACTTTAAATCATGCGCATTTAGTTTTTAGACGTTGTTTCAGTCCTATATGATTTAAATTATTTTTTAAAGTTCCTAAAAATATACCAAAAATATAAAAAATATTCCAGAGATATTTAAATAATATTCCTCCAATATTATTTAAAACGGACATACAATATTCATAGAACATTACTTAGATATTATTTAATATTTTAAAAATATTATGTTACTATATTCCCTGATAGGGACTGAACTGTCTGCATAATAAGGATAGCCTCCCCCTGCATGTTGGTCTCTTTGTCTGACCATTTTTGTCGCACGAATGCACGTTCCAGTATTAGTATACTTAGCCTATATATATATAGATAAAATAAAAGTATATTATCTAGCATACTATATGCTAGATAATATAGCGGAATTATCTAGCATAGCCGATAATTCCGCAAGCCCAACGAGCTCCTGCGTTTCCGGTAGTTTTAGAATCTGGATGATCGGTTTTCCCTAAATCATCTTCTCCGACGTGCACAACCACTGATCGTCCGATGATTGAGTCCAATCCCGTTAAAGAAATCAATGTATCATTCATTTCGAGTATAATATTACCGTTTTCGTCTGCTTGAACGTTACCGAGATCCCCAACATGCCTGATTGCGTCATTCTTGGCACCATGGTTTACCTGAATGACACGATAAAATTCTATAATAATTATTACACAGATTTTATTACATTAAACAAAGTACACTCGACGCTCCCATTTTCAGCGAAATCGAGACCGGAAACGCTCCCATTTTCAGCGGGGCGCAATTGCGCACGTGTTTAGCGCATGTATATTTTCATTGGTTACTTTTATTCGGTTGTTTCGGTTGTAAACTACCTTAAACTGTATACAATTATTAATGAATTAAGCAAGTTTAAATTTCCCGCCAGCGATATTCAGTTATTATTGGTCAAACAGCGAACCGGATATAGCGTTTCAATAACGAAACAAATGGAACATTTCCGCTGAAAATGGGGAAGAAATTTCGCTGAAAATGGGAGCACGTTGAAAATGAGAAGGCTGAAAATGGGAGCGTCGAGTGTACCCTGTTTCAAGAATAATATTCGATCCTGAAATATTATGGAAAATGCAACCAAAATTTCAGATATACTATATAAAGTTTCATATAATATTGTTCTTCAATCAGCATTATTGTCCTTGGTACAAAAATACTACAATTTTACATTTGTTAATATATTATTAAAAAGTAATATAAATAACTTTACCTTGTGTGGGTTGAAATGACCCTTGGCACTTGAGCAGTCGGGATAAATGTATCCTAATTCATGAACATGGAATCCATGTTTACTATGTGGTGTCAATCCATAAATGTTCACTGTTATGGCAACGGCTCCATATAATTTGTATTGTTGAAAATATACAGTACCGGTGACGTTTTTGGGTTCAGAATTAAGAGTAAGGACAGCTTTTGCTGCTATCTGTGAATAATATTATAATATATTTTAATAAAAATAGATCATCTCATTATTGTTGCATCTAGTTCAAAGTTATACATATCATTTTCTATAATTATTTGTCGAATAAGAGATGTGTAAATGCTACCGGAAATGTACGAAATACAGGAATTACATATATTTCCGAAAATAAATACACGGAGAAAAATGAACTGAAAAAAAATACAAAAAAATTAAAACAAAATACTAGCTTTTATTAGTAAACAGGGTATATATTAAAATATGTAGAATATTGAAACATTGTTTGTGAACATACATAAATGCTAACGATAACAATTTTATTAACTTATGATAGTAAATTATAGGCAAGTAAAATAATAAATTTTTCTTCAAATATCACATTAAGGAATCTAAAAAATTTGTTTCTTTTTCTTTTACAAATTATGTTTTTACTCGAGTTTCGAACATTCAACCTTCACGTTAGAAAGTTGTCTCCTTTACCCCAAGACTACAAACGACTTTAATTTTACGAGAAAATGTATGATGATGTATGAATGAAATAGTAATTTTTGTGTGACGTTTTTGAATATAAAGCAAATATAAAAATGATAGTTTAGAAAGGTCAACCATTTACTAACAATCCTGTAATTTTTCTTAATCTTTTTTCTCCGTGTATACATATGAGTCTTATACATTTCCTAGGAATTGTATATATCCCCAAGAGAACATTTAGGTTCAGTGAACGTTGGGTAATTATCTAAAACTAACGTTCACTGAACCTAAATGTTCTCTTGATAATGACGGATTATACAAGTTTCCGATAACACCGATATATTCGATATATATAGATAACTCTGAGAATAATGTAATTACAAAAGATTTCATTTATCAAGTCAACAATTTCGTCATACATTCTGATAAAAAATTTTGCTGAATTCAAGTTTTTTATACTCACAGGATATTCGATAGCCCCTTGAACCAAACCGAAAGTTATCGCAAGAAATATCGCAATAATCTTCATATTTATTTTATAACCTATAAAAAAATCATTTCAGTACGATTTACTCTACCTGTCGAAACTGTCAATAAATTTTCTATGGCGCAATGTATACCTATTTATGATTCAGAATAGAAGTATTCGCTATAATAATTTACAAACGAAAATAAAAGACATTTTAAATTAAATACAAATATGAAAAAAGAAATTTAAAAGAAAATCATTTTTGCAATTTTCAATATGTAGCACCCAGTATTTTACCTTCGACTACTTGATAATTAAATCTAAGTTTAAAAATAACAAAACTAGATTATAATTTCATGCAATTTTTTTTTGTTTAATTAACAACGGCTCAATTGAACGTTAGAAATCATAATAAGGATCAAGAAATTAAATTTTAATTATCGCATTCCCGTTGTTATTATTTTAAACGGCATTAAAAGTTATTATATAAGTTAAACTGGAGGGACAAATAAAATGAAACATATGACGTATGTATGCAGGTGAAGGTAAGCATAAGGAAACTTTCACGCATAATATTACGTTTAACATAAAAGAATGCTGAGAAGCTATAATTTTGTGAACCTTTGAATTGGAAGCCTTTTATTTGTATCATTTCAGAACAGCAATTATTGCATTATAAGAAATTAGCGTCACAATAACACAATGTTAAAACAATTTGCATTAAAGAGGACAATGTTAAAATTGTTTAATAAAAAATTAATTTCATGCACTGAAACGTGTAATTAAAAATAAGCAGGACATTATTGTATTTAAAAACCCACAAGCATTTATCTGCATTCTTTTGACAGAGTTGACAAAACAAAGAAACAACCTATTCTTGGTCACATGATGGAACAGTCATTCCTACATTGTGTGGCTGAGTAATTATGAAACTTTTTTTTAAAATTTACTGACCGCTTTGTCATTGCTTCGCGTATATTGTTATACATCTTAACTGATCTTTAATTCATTCGAAAATAATTAAAATGATCACTTTATTTCATATATACAAACATTTAAACTTCCTGCAAAAGTGATTTTATTTGGAATTTTGAATATTTTTAACAAAATTGTTGATAAAAATTAATGATCGATTTGAATCGAATATACAAACTAATGATTTTTAAATGATTTGCAGAATCATTGAATTGATTTTTCATTAGGTTGTAAATAAAAATCATTTACATCAATTATTAAATCACAGAATACTACGCCGTAGTGCATTTTATTATTTTGTATAATATACTCTTATATCACCAGGTACAATTAGGTCCGTATAAAAATACCGTTGGCCTTTTTATTTCAAATAAATTTAAATTTAAATTAGAAATGACATTTCCAAAAATATTCAGCCTTTTGGATAACACTTTTCCACAATTCACCAATCAAAACAAATTTCTATCCACTCACTGGTAACAATTTCAATAGAGCAGTTGAATTATTTTATTTATAAATAAGAGTAAGGAACGTCTTTAAACTGAAAATAATTTAAAATGCATTAAAGTGAAATTTGTAATTTTCTTTTAATCCTATTGTGTGTACCGCACCGTAATGTCAAGCAAACTTACTGGCTGACTTTGCGTATGTATCTTGACACAAATAAACTGACTACTGATGCGGACTGTTACATTTATATCAGGACCCATATTTATCTATAGGTCCCCCTCTCAGCCTAGTCCAAACCAGTGTCATATTGGCTGATAAATATGAATTATCAAGTTTTATCAATACGTGACTTCTATTTTTTATCATCACATTTATTATTATAATTCTATATAATATCTGAAAAGTGTACTGATGTAAAGTTAAAAGATAAAACAATCCAAAACATTTTGCTAAAGATGTATCTAAAATAATGAGAAATTCATGTAAAATATTAGAATAATAAATGGTATGTACATATATATTCATATTTACCTTAAAATGGGTTCCATATATTTTCATAGTAACAATTAATGATAATGAGATGAGACATAAATGCCTACTAGCATTTATACAACAACCTCCATCACAACTTTTACTTTAATAAGATATTCACACGGCAAATTATATGCAAGAAGACATTGTATATTATATATAATTAGTCTTTTTTTTATGCAAGATTCAGCCTTAGATAATTTTAACTGCCTTTTTATAAATATGCCTCATAATATTTTTGATTATTGCATTGTAACTTTACTTCTTGTTGTGTTCAACGAAATGCACTGATTTAAAAATCGTCCACTTTGAAATAGACTTAAAAACCCTTTAAATTTTAAAATGCTACACGAAAAAAAAATAGAAAGATTGCGAGAACCATGCTTATATTGTTGTTGTAATATGATTAATATTGCATTAACAATAATAGCATGGTTCGGGCAATCCTACTTTTTGACTGTACGTCTTTATGCGATATACGCATAACCTTCAAAGTATCACAGTTTACATTCTTTTTAGTGCCGTGTTATTCAGTGAAGTAAACATGTTTACAAATATACCATAACGTTTTTATACAAAATGATTGAAGTGTACTTATATGAAACGGTTATTAACTATTGATATGTTCAGTTAGTTTACATCAAAAGTATATGTACTATTAGCTACGAAACATTTTTTTCAGTGTAGAAATAGTTTTAAAATTGTCAAAAAATTGAATTTCGCAAAGAAGAAGTTAGTTTAATCCTGCAGAAAACGTAATAAAAATGAAGGATATATCTCACTTTTAAATGTTTTGAATAACTTGGCGCAGTTTAAAGTAGAAAGGAGCTAGAATATCTCGAACAAGGAGAAAAATCTTTATTTCGAGGAAACTAAAAGATCGTTGTAAAGGCTTGGAATCGCAGATTAACCAACAAATTACTAAAATCAATAGATTTCCTCTATTGAGACATTATAAGTGTTTCCTATTTTGTTTAAAATATCTATTTCTATTTTGTGAGTATGGATTTATATTAAGTTATCTCAGTAATTTTTAAAGTATTTTTTTCAGTGCAAGAGTGCATTTATGCAATTTGCATAAAATTACTCGTAAAATACAATTGCGTTTATTGAATTCAGCTCAGCAGGGATAATTATTTCAATGATAAAATTGTTCATTCTGCATTGGAATTCTTTTTCTCTCAAATAAACCAGGAGATGTATTGTATGATAAATTAAATATCCCAATTATATCTTGAATGAACAATGAATTAATTGCTTCTTCAGAATTTTTACTAACCACTATATATCACTATTATTGACTGTCGTCTTCTTGTCTTGTTCTATAATCATGAAATTTGAATATGATTCTCACGAAAAGATTTCAAGTTTAGAGGAACCTGGTGATTATCCTTTGTCAAAATTTGTTTCAGTTTAAGAATGTGTTCTTGATAAAATATTAATATAGTTTTTTTCTTATCAAAACTTGATTTTATTGCAAGTATATTTCTAAGTGTACGGTACAAGTGCACTAAACTTTGAAATAAAGTTTATAATGAGCATTATTTTGGTGTTAACCTAAACTTGTCTTACAGGAAGGATCATTTATAATTTCTACTAAAATTTAATTTCTTTAATTTGCAACATGTTATAACATAGGACGTTTGTAATGCGAGTATGAGTCAATTTTATTTTGTCTAAAGTACCATTTAGATGTTAATTATTATTATTATTATTATTTAAGTAGCAGTAGGTAAAAATATTTTTAACTGCTAAATGAATTATTTTCAATGAACATAATGATTATAAGTAACCAACCACATGAATAAAACATGTGTATTAAATTTATTAACATATCATTACAATGAAAATGAATTTTATTGTGGCATAATTCACACTAGTACAGTTGTACAATATTACATAAACTAATTTATATGATTTAAAATTGACGATCTAGCATTAAATAAATTATAATTATAATGTTACCACGATATTATGCAGTAACTTGTTTATATGATATCATTATTTCCTTTATAATTATGGAGATTAATACTATATTTTAAAATAATTTTTATAATATTCTATATAACGACTTATTATTTTTCTATAATTCTCTACTGTTCCAAAATAAAGAAGTATATATTTTTACATATTTCATTCTGAAAGGAAATGATTTTTTTGAAACATTGAATAGTAAATCTTTTTAAATTAAAATTGCTCCATTCAATGCAAAGCAATATTTTTTAAAGTGCAAAATCGTTTATGTCAGATGCGATATAAAATCTGATGTATATGGACTGTTAAGTCAGATGTTAATAAGGTCTAACATAAGATTTCTTTTATAATGTACACGTATCAGGTCTTAAATCACATGTCTATATTAACACGAGATTCTGTGTATTTAAATTGATAGCATAACTTTCAATAGAACAAGTTAATTTAATTAATTATACTGACTCCTCAGTACATTTAGCATTAGGTTTAATTATTTCAATAAAAGTAACTTTATTAAGATTCCCTCAAAAAATTCCTGAGCAATGAATAAACTTAAAATTCAAAATTATTTCATTATAATCCGGCAAAATTTCGACTCGCAAAATAAGTGACCTTTTGTAAAGTAAACAAAAAATAATTTCATTACACTGAGACAAACGTAACAGTAAAAATTTAAAACACTTCATACTAATTTAGATATATGTCCTAAAAGTGAAACTATTTACCATTAAAAATAGTAAAAATTTATAATCATAACAATTTGCAGTAATTTTTTAAAACAGAAGTGCTTACTTTTCCAAAATATTGGAATAAAAAATAATATTTTATGATATTTGATTTGACTTTAATTATTGATAATTGTATACGTTAACAATTTGAATAAATAATAACTTAAATTGATTTAATTTAAGCCGAATGCAGATATTTCTTTTTTAATAAAAAGAATAATTTTATTATGTCCTCTTTATTTTGCCACTAACATGGCTATTAATTTCTCCACAATTCCTTGAATGGGTGGGAAACGTCAACAAGAACACACGTACTTGGTTTACGTACATTATTGCTGTAGGGCAGAATTATCTTCTTGCTTTCACTTATACGTATATACACACGAATTGTAATGTTAAGGTTTACAAATGGAGTTTGTGTTAAATCGTGTAACGAGTTAGATTGGATACGAACAGAAAAGTTTGAGGACAGTTCGCAGTTAACATCTTTCAGACTGAGTGATTTACGCCAGAAAAGTTGTAAGATTAATCATTTAACTTCAAAGTGTGTGACTTTTGTATGTTAATTAACTAACATTCTCAATTCCTTATGACACGCGGCTTGTGTTCAAATTCATTGGATTTTATTTGAGAGAAAAAAATTAGAACGCAATCATAATTTTCGTAATTTACTGATTTATCGATTGATTTAACAGTTTTCAACAAACATTCTTTATCGATTTATGTACATTTTCTTTATAAGTGCAGGAAATGGTCAATTTAGTTTATCTCGTACAGTGAAGTTATTGTTTAATCCTAAAATAATACAAAAACTAGTATAAATCGGTTCGATAACGTTCGTTTATAGTAAACTAGTTCTCAAGTTATAGTCGTATAATTTTTAGTTAAACTAACATTTTATTAAATGCAACCAGAATTCTGATCACCACAGAAATAAACCAGATATTTTCTTTTCAACTTCTACATTTCTTGCGGAACATTTTACGAAATCTCATTAATAATTTGTTTATAATAAATTTTCATTGAGAATCTTACAATAGTATTGAAATTAAAGAATAAATTTATGCAGTGAAACTTATTCGACAAACTTTGAATTAGTAACTCCTTGTATTAACTTTATTTATTGTACTATTCTATTTGTGGAATAAATAAGCATTCCAACCCCCCCCCCCCCACTCCCAACCCATATCTAATTTATGTGATACTTTATATAAAATTCAAAGTTTCTCGAATAAGTAATGTCAACGTACATGTATATTCTGGAAAGTTGATAAATATTTATCACATTTTATTGGAATTAAGATATGAGATCATAATAAGATTTATGAATAATAATAATGCTTCAGAAAAGGATGTATTTCACATTATTCGTAAATAGCTATACAAGAAGACACTCGTTAAATATTAATGAACGGTTTCGAGCACGCGTACAATGCCGAAGTTATTTAACTATTACGATTGTTTGACAACGCAAACATTATTTATTATCTCATATAATTAATGACTATTTAATTACCGCATTAGAATAATCGCTTAATCAAACTTTTTTTCAACCACAAATTCGATAAGTCTTATCACTTTTGACACGCGTTATTAATTAATTATCTCCTAATTAATTAACATTACACTTTATCATTATCATTATTTGCTCGAACAATAACAAATCATAGCGGTAGTTTTTACCCAATAGACTTTCATCTTAAAAGACGATATATATTGTTACGATGAACATTTTAACGCACATTACAGATTCTTAAATCAATGAATTTAAAAATTATCAATAATTATCAATTACAGTCGTTCTGAAATAACACGTTGGAAATTGAATACAACTTTTTTATCATCATTAATGTAAAATATTTTTGGAGAACAGATTGCCAAGGTGTTAACTTGGGAAACCTTTTGTATTACATAAAATATGCAAATTGTATTGTAGAAAATATACCTTTTTTTTTTTAGCGACGGAACATAAATTTCAACAAATACGAATGCAAATAAATAATTGCCGAAAGGCGTCCTGCTGGTATTATTCACAGGATTGATTTTAAAAGTCGATAGATCCCCGTGGCAACGGGTTGATGTTAATGTTCCATGTTATTTGTATTTTATGTCGATATTCATTGCTGAATCATCAATAAAATATCACACGAAAAGAGTTAATCATTGTCAAATTAATCATAATAACGCGCGAATGGAAAAAATCTTTTTTACAGTTAGCGTGTAACTACTTTTTCTCTTGCAGACTGGATCATGGTTATCTTTCTTCCGCTCTTCGATCTTCTTTAACGAACACTTGCTTGCTCATCGACAATCAAGGCCTTCGAATATCCTTTCAGGAGTATATTTACACGAAGTGAGCACGCTCACTCGTCAAAAGACAGCTCTTCACGCACAACTCGAATGACGCAACGCGCCGACACGGTCTTTTAATTCGTGCCAACACGTTTGCCTTTGACGAAATTTGTTGACAATCGTTGAACATTGCTGGAAAGGACAGAGGATGAAGCTCCACGTCGGCTTACTTGTGACCATCGGGGTGGCATTTTACGCGAATTACGCCGCTTCCATGCCGGACCGCAAAATACTCAAGTCGAACGACCGAACGCTCTTTATCCGCAGTATACCAGGATACCCCGGTGCCAGGAGTGATTTGTACGAAGTATACATGGAGCCCTATCACTTTGTACGTACACGCTTTCTCTCATTCTTATCGTTCTAATATGTGTACACCGAGGGATATTTGGAAAGAATAATCGCACATTTTAACTAACAATCTTTACCGAGCTGATTTAGGTGAATTTTGTTTTGAACGCGTGGGAAATAATCAGCTTAGTTTATCTCTTGAAAGGAATAATCTTAGTATTCTTTTTTTTAAACTATGGTATATCAGCTCGATAAGTTGCGTTTGCTGTGAACTATGGTAATTTTTACAACAACTTTTTTATCTAAATTCTTTGGCCATTGCGTTGCAAAGATGAAATGAAATGAAACGAACGAAGAACTTGAGGTAGAAAAATAATTTTGAAGAAATTACGTCGTATAAAACAATTGCAATGAATAATAAATGTTGAAAGTAATGTTTTAGTTAATTTTGTTTGATATAGTGTTAAAAGTGTGGTGTTAATCTATGATTATTAAGATCGTAGCCTTGATTAAATTAATAAAATGCTCGGTTCTTCGATACAAAGGATTACAACTGAAAATTCAGTTAATAAGAAGATTAACTTAAAAAAGTTCCCGCTGCAATGACAAATTATTATGGAAAATGAATTCTATTGGACACCATTTTCATATTTAAGTATGCGAAATATAAATATTTCAAATATTTTTAGAGATGTAATCATACTTCATCGATTGCTATTTTTATGACATCTCATCAGAATTCATTAGTTTTTCTATTATTTTTTACGTGCAGCTTTAAGAATCACAAACATGTTATGTGCAATTTACCAAATAAAAAATATTTCATTAATGAAAGATTTTATTGTATACAATTATTATAAAACACCCAATTGATACAATTTAAAAAAAAGTCGCTTTATTATTGAGCATACTGATTATAACTGCTTTATAAGATACGTATAAGGTATGATTATTAACACGTATTTTCCTCATTTCATTAAAAGCTACAAAAATAGTACCATAAGATTTATTACCATTTTTTATAGTCATACTTGAACACGTGATACAGAAATGAATGATTATCATTCATGTTCCTTTTTTCAACCGATTCTTTAGTAATTTCCTTTAACGATGTGTGCCATTGACATTTGTCCTTGCACTTCTCATTTCGTGAGCATTCCATTTATGTATTACTCCGTAGCAAAACCTTTGCTCTATTTAAACTTATTTCTATATTCTTCTACGTTTCACTTTTTCACATTAAACTATCCCATGTAAAAATTTATATTTATACGCGACAGTGTATGCGACATATATGTTGATTTTTACATGTAATAATACCTTGCAAATTTATACATCTTTCATTTTTATTCATAAATATTTCTTCACATTTTCATTTATTCATAAATATTAATTCATTAAAATTCCATTTTAAAGCGTTTTAAGACAGCGTTTTTGTAAAGTACAATAATTATTCTGTGTACATTTATTTATACCAATTTTCAGGCCATTGGATTGAAAGCAATCGTGGAAATGAAAGCGCTCGATGATGATGGTAATCCTGTTGACGGACCGCGTGGTATTCTTACATTAGAACAACTGCCTACCGGTGTACGTATCACCGGTAATATCAAAGGATTAACTCCTGGTTTACATGGTTTCCACGTACACGACAAGGGAGATTTAAGTAAAGGATGCAATTCAGCGGGTCCTCACTTCAATCCTTATCTGGTATATTATATGTTTATTAACAGAAAGATATCCAAGTTATACAGGGCTAAATTTACAAAGTTACACAGTCCTATAAAGGGATTCGCGTATTCTGGAGCTATTATAAAATATCTTAGCCGCTATTAAGAAATTTCTTTCGGTATAGAAATCGTTATTATTATGCAGAAAATGACAAAACAACGCATAGTAATAATCAGTCTTGGGAGAATTAATTAAGTGTTTTGAGATCAAGATTCTCAATTGACTGTTTATATAATTAGTTATTTTTCTTCTTTCTCTAGGTGGCACATGGAGCACCTAATGATCCACTGCGTCATGTAGGTGATTTAGGTAACGTTGAGGTTGGCGAAGATGGAATCGCACAAGTCGATGGAGTTGATCATTATCTGTCATTAGTTGGTGTAAGAGGTGCAATAGGACGAACATTAATAATACATGAAAAAGAAGATGATCTCGGTCGTGGAAGGACGGAAGAAAGTACAAAAACAGGATCCGCTGGGGCACGTCTTGCTTGTGGCATTATAGGATTTAACTAAAATTGTTTATACAGTTGATGATAATATAAGTTGCTTAGCAATTAACAAGTGGACAATGAAATTTACATCAAATGATCGACTATTTTAAAACGTTCAAAACATAACTTTAGGAAATTTGCTTTTATATGGTATTTATATTTTTATATATAAGAAAATATTATATTGGAGAGAAACATTGTATGGAAAAATAATTTTCTACATAGGAAGGTAATAAGAAAAAGTAAAGCGCTTGTAGTGATCGGGCGCATAACTCGATGAAATAAAATGAAAATACACACAAGTAAAGAAATAAAAAATTATTCTAATCCTTTAAAACACATTACTTAAATAAAATAAAGATGCGGTCTGACGTAAAATATCATTAATTATTATCAAAAGTGTTAAAAGGTCAGAAATTCTACAGCCATGAATTCTGTAAAGTATAGTAATTTATACTAATTTTTTTCTCAGCGTATGATTTTGATTATATCAATCAAATTGATTATTAAATTTTAATGTTTACTAACTGCTCTTCTTTTACAGATGCTTATAAATAGAATAATCTATTATTTTATATACATTTGTATTCGGATTTGAGAAACTCAGTTATATAATTTATTTTTTGTAATATATGATTAAACAGATTATATAAATAAAGCTTATGGAAATTATGGTTAGTGATAAGTTATCGAACCTATCATCAACCAACTGAAGGACGTTAGTTTGAAACTCAATTGAGGTAAATTTTTTTTATTACAAATAAAATTTTCTTACAAAATTTCCAACTTGACCGATGTGACGTGTCAAATATGTATGGGAATTCCTTAATGAGATTCCCTGTGAAATTTCCATGCAAATATATTAAATAGGGGAATCTTAAAATGACCCTATGAAAATGATATGGTGTAACAAGCCACATCTGTAAAGTTTATACAAATGTTTATAATTATATATCAAAATATATTTAACATATACATTTTGGGGAAACGAGTATTTTTGCTTATATTTTAAAACTAATTTTTTCTCCAAGGGTGTGTTGTTTCTAACCTTTGTATATACCTTTTGAACGTACATGTGACATCGTATAAATTCCCAAGCACATGCGTATATTATCGATAAAATAATCCTACAGTAGATGCCATTTGATGTACGCTGCACACCCTTATTTGGAATGTTTGGGGTTGAGTCATTGTGACGCCTGGTACGAGGCATCCCCATTCGACACTCCGAGAGCAGCGGACAGGTTCATTGGTGCATTAATAATTAAAAAACCCGCGTAAAATGACGGAAGTTAAAAAAGATGACGTTGTCAAAATTCTTCACACGTACCCCTTGTGTCGAGTAAGTGTTATTTTCGTTAAACCAAAAACACACATTCACGTAGTCGTAACTTTCTGCTCACGTTGTGGATCAATAAATCCAAATTGACTGCACGGTTTTATCATTTCATTCAAATCATGTATAATACAACACAATCCATGTTTTATCATTAATTTTAATGTTATCGTTGTTATCATAAAAAATACACCATATTCTTACTTACACTTATAAATGTTACGATTACTTAATTACTGCAAAAAATCTATGATTCTTAAGGATTTTAGTAAAAGCAATGTTACATCCATGCCAATGGTTTAATAAATTTATGAATGAAATGAATCATTGAGAAATTTAAAGTCAATACTGGCATTGAAAAGCTACAAATTTAGAATAGTACAAATTATTTTCTTCCCTTTAGAAATGTGACATGAGCGATGAAATGAAACAAGAAGCGATGGAGTTGTGCGTGACAGCAGCTGAAAAGTATGCTGATAATTATGAAAGTGTATCACGAATGATTAAAGAGACGATGGACAAGAAATTTGGAGCTTCCTGGCACACAGTGGTCGGCGAAGGATACGGATTTGAAATCACTTATCAACTCAAACACTTGTTGTATATGTACTGTGCGGGAAACTTGGCTATTTGCATATGGAAATCGGCTTAGGATGCTCGTAACTAATTGCCACGTGTCATGGAATACAAATTTGAATTTATTTTCAGACATTTTTGGAATCATTAAAGTACAAACTTTTGTAACGATACATTATGATAAATGCACGAAAAAAAAGTACAGAAGGAGCTGTATTGACTTATTAATGGAGAAAGCATTTTCCTCAATACAATCCTGATTTCAGGTAAAAAAAATGTAATTAAGTTTGATATTACGGATTTTTTTGTAAATAATTTGTTTCAAACATTCTTTACGATTATTTTTGATCCAAGATTTAAGAGTTTTCTTAATGAAAAGTTTTATTTAAATAAATCTTGTAAACTTTAATTTAAATATTTCACACTAAAATATTACTATTAATAAATTTCATGTCATAAGTAATACATGGACTATTTATTAATGTGTATGTTTAATATAGCATTCTACGCACATTGAAAATTACCAAAGATTTATCATTGTTAATGTTTTAATTACTGAAAGAATGTATCCAGAAAAATGTTGTACTTCAATTACATGCAATGTAATTATTAATACAAAATAAATACATTCTTATTGTCTTTAAATAAGAGAGTAATTGGTTTAAATTTAATGAATGACTCTTTTGAAGCAAGTATGAAATTGAAAGTATTTAGGGCAAATAATTTTTCTTGGTACACTCTATAAAATATGAAAAAGCATCTCATGTGCAATCGAAATGTTGAATATTTTAATAAGATGTGTTTTTACACGCGACACATTTTTTTATAATAACCGTTTTATAATAAAGTAACTATGTATATTCTATGTAATATGAATTGTAAAAATGTAATTAAAAAATACAAGCTTTGTAAACGTGAGTTTATTTTAATGTTTTTATTCTAAAAATCTACCTCAATATTCGTAAACAGTTTTCCAAACTAATGCCCCTATGTTTCCACCAGTAAACATGAAAAGTAAAGTCTGTTTTTGGTAAGTAATTGCGTGAGAATAACCTTCTCCTATGACAACATGAAAAGGCGGATTAAACTTCTTGTCCATTGATTCTTTAATAAAACGAGCAGCGAGTTCATAATTATCTGGATATTTTTCAGTGGCTGTAACGCAAAATTCAATTGCATCCTGTTTCATATTATCTGACATGTCAGACTCCTGAAGTAAAATATAAGAATTTGTATAATTTTAATACTAAACATCTTTTAATTAATAATTCAAGTGCTACAGATTTACGTACCTTACATAATGGATACGTGTGAATTGTCGGAGCTGGCTCTTCTTTTTTTATTTCTTTCATTTTGTAAAAGTAAAGTAATAAAAATGTCTATAATTTTAATAGTAACAGTTGACAAATGATTATCGTTTGAAAAATACATTTCAGATTGGTCGTAATAAGAAATGTATCAAATAATAAAAAAATTAAAACAAATGTTTTATTTTAATATTATTATATTTATATTAAAATTTTCAATACAATGTATATTTTCAGGTGTTAACATTCGAGTGATGTTTTTGTAAATAATTTGACAATTCATTGCTCTTAAAAATATTCTATATATATATATATCTGTTTGATAAACGTAATATTAAATATAATATCATTACATTTTTAACAATGCCTCGATGAGCTACAAGTACACTTCGACCTTTATTATAATTTATTAGAAATAAAATTAAAATACATGTATATGACACATGCATAATATCGAAAATAGATTTAAAAATAAACTTCTTTCCGAAAATCAACTACTTGAATTTGACCAAAAATTCCAAAAATAATGTTTAACACATAACCTCAAACTGTACATAAATTTCATAGGCAAATTTTACACTTGAAAATCGACGAATCGATAATTTTATAGCACCAGTCACATGATTTTTTTCTTCAATACATACCAATAACTTTTGTTTGTTTGTTTGTATATATTAAATGTATTGCACACCAAAAATTCTTAAAGTATTTTCAAAGAAAAGAACTACCCTTAATACATTTTTCTCATGTTTATATTTATGTACCTTATTAAAAACAAGGAATATGAGAAACAAAGAAGAAATTAGAAAATAATTAGAATTCAGTTAGCATGTATGAAAAATGTTAATTTTCTTTCTTATGAAAAGAAGCGAAAAATGTATCAAGACCAAATAATCATTCCATTGAACAAATTATGTTCGCAGGAGTCAAATTAAACATTAGGTTGTCCTCGTACTGCAACTTACTTATTTAAATTCTATAAATATCGTAACATTACTTGAATACCATTTGTCAATAAAATTCTTATTTATAAAAATGGTTACGTTTGGCAATGATACGCACGCAACTTCGATGCAATATATTATGCTTGTTTCTCATTCTCAGAATGAAATATTTTGTATCTATGCCTAGAGTTGATTACAATTAACGTCCCTCGTACAATTTGGTTTGTCGGATTATTTGTAAAATGACACAATCAGTGTAGAATGGTTACTCAGTCTTTATATCCCTTTGAGAGTATCTTGGCTACTTCGATGACACAATAGAATTGTATAACAAATACTCCTTACATTGTCGAGTGTAAAAATTTTTTATCGTTTATCTCTCAAAGTTATTACTTGTTATTATTTGTTAAATGGCTTTATTGGCATATCTTATTTTGTCCTCTTTATACACACATATATTTATACTACATTTACATTATTATTATTTACATACCTAATAATTGTTAGACTGATTCATTAATAGATGATGAGTTAATAAATTCCAATATCTTGCTTATTAAAATAATCTTAAAATATAAAGTACCTGACATAACATTTTTTTATTATTATTATTTGTATGATTATTTCATGACCAGACAAACATTTCACATAAATATAAAATGTAATATATATTGGGATCTTATATATTGTCCTGTAATAAATGTAACAGCGATAGATGCTTGTAAGAGAAAGAAATTGAACAAATTACTATTACAAATCGTAAAAAAAAGATATATCAAAAGAATACATCAAATACTATATATTTTTATAAGAATAATATATTAAATAAATTAAGGGTAAATTTGATGTTTCAAATAGTTTTCTAAATACTTTAATTTATCCATTTTAAAAGCATACAAAAACAAGTTATTCATATAGCGTACTATCAAATGACAGTTCCCAATATATAAGAATATATTTTCTGTTCATTAAATATCAGTACGATCATTAATTCAATTGAATAATTAATAAAATAATTACTCCCCAAATTTAAAATATTCACATGGAAATTCCACAAGGCAATTATTTAATTCCTTAAGGATGTTCCATATATATTTGAAAAGTTAAATTAAGCTTTCTGTCAAACTGGTTTTCCACGTGGAAAATTCATTTATAACAAAAAATTCCCTCACCTCCCTCTCGAGTTTCAAACTAACATCCTTTAGTTAGTTGCTGATAAGTTTACTGCCTTAACCACCACGGCTGTATTGTCATATACTTAAAAGTAATTTAAATAATATATTTAAGATTATAGTATATCTTCTTCCTAAATTTATAAATTTGATTTAATTATTGTAATTCAGACGGCCATGATGTTAAGGCTACTGAACTTGGCACTTAATATCTAAGGACGGTTAGTTTGAAACATAAACAGAATAAATTTTTAATTGAAAATGAAATTCGCAAAAATCATTTCCGAAAAAACAATAATAATAATTCCAACTTGATCATTTTGGAATGTCAAATATACATGATAATTTTTTGCGAAATTTACTTCTGAATTGTTTAAATGAAAGCCTTAGCTGTAAACATTTCACATCTTCTTAAGACATCTGAAACTGCGTAACAAGAAGTTTGGTTGCTTTGGCGATGTCGTAAGCGCACGATCGCACTTGCTGCAGGCATCGGTCCATGTGATCTGGATCACTTGTGCACCGCTGCAAACCGGCACATTCAGCTTGTAACCGACCAGTGTTTCCGCTCAATTGTCTCAATGCTGATCTAATGTTATCGTCAGCTGAATTCTGTAATTACGTAAAATATTCTAATTAAAATAAAATGTACTGACATAATTATGAAATATGCTTTATAATTTTCTTTACCGAAATAATTTTTCTATAATATTCCACATAAATAATATTTTGTTGTTAATAATTGTATAGAAATAAAGAAATAACTTATAGAAGATTTAACCTGTGGAAAAATGGCAGTTAATTCAACAACAGCGATTCGAATTCGTTCTGCACATGGCACAAAAGCTTCTCGGTGACTAGGATCCTGCATAGCCCTGGCTAATTCTTGAATTCGTTTAGTCACTTGCTCAATTTTGCGGTCAACCTCTTCGCTTGGAGGTAACGCAGTGCTCTCACATACCCAAAAACTTTGGTTCATTCCTGGTCTTGTTATAGATTCAGAATCTCGTTTTGGCTGTTCCAAGTTCAAATTTTATATAATGTAAAAAACATATAATTCGAAAATATAATCATTTTCTAACAAAGGTATATTTTATAACAAAATAATATATTGAAAACAGAGATTGCGGTATTAAGTTTTGTCAAATAATATAAATAATTATAAAGTTATAATTATACCATTATAATTATAAAGTAGAATTATAAAATAAAGCCCTTATAAAGTAAAAAATCACCTGGTTCACATTTGTGTTCCAAGCAGGCGACTTTCGCAAACCTTCTCTAGTTTCATACATAGAAGCAGGGCGTTGGTTGCCGCGTGATGCAGATTTTACATCTGAAACTGGATCGCGAAAAGACTCTTTTTCACCATCTTGTTCTATACACATGTGACCATTCATAATTTTTTCCGTTGACGAATTTGATTTACTTTGTGTCTAGAATTGAAGGCGGAGATATAAATATATAATTATAAAAAAAGTGAATAATACAACTTTTTCTATTTATTAAGAGGCAATTACAAACAATATAATAATTTCTTTATTTATTTAATATTTTTTTTTTAAACATTACCTGTAAAGCACTTTTTAATTCTCGATTTTCTTTTAAAACATTCTTTATTATTGCTCGTAAAGTCTGAATTTCACTCTGTAAATTTTTTATAGTTGATTCAGACATAGTCAGTTGTTGCTTAAGAATTTCTACATTACATTTGTCAGCTGGTAAATCTTTAGTCGCTGAAGATGTAGACTTCTGTAAATATTTTATTTATCAGTTATGGTGTATAAAACTCTGACATATAAAATTATGTAAATCTATACACTTATGAACTGCATATTTCAGGGACGCACCCTCAATTTCATCCACAAGTTACACTCCTGCAATTTATATTATGTTGTAATTTCTTAATTCTCAGTAAGGGAGCTATGGCCCTGCACGATATATTTTTTCAAAATCTAACTAAACTAACACACTGGGGCCAGTGCCGTGTTGGTCGGGAGCGTTCTCAAAATGTGATACGCATATCTTTTCAGGTTCTTGAAATATATGTTTCCCATCCATATAAGTAATATATGCGGTCAAATAATGTTATATATAAAATATTATATAATATTTCCCTTGAAAATAATAATTTAATTAATTTAAATACTGCCTACCTCATCTGATGATATTTTCTCATTTTGCTTAGACTTGTTATCCGTAGATAATGTGCCGTAATCATCATCAGATGCTACACTGTCATATAATGGTTCATCGTCTGACATTTGTGATCCATGCTTTCCAAGAAGTTGCTGCTTACGTAATATAGCTATTGCTGGATCTAGTAAGTAAAATTATAAAATTTAAATTACGATTTTATATAATTATAATTTTCTTTAACTCTGTATAAATCATCTATATAAGTTAAACCTTGTAAAAATGTAGCATTGCTGAGTTTATGTCTCCGGCTAGCTTCGACCAAAAGATCCACAACAAGTATTATAAATTCTGTTGGACTAAACGTAGCCAACTTTTGTCTACCCTGGTTTCTTGTTGAAGACAACTGAGGGTTTACTGGTAGAAATGGCACTGAACCTTGTTCCGAGAGTAAACAATGAAGTATCCAAACTGTGTGAAGTGATTAAAATAAATATTAAAATTTGTATATCTGTATAATATGATTTCTACAATAATAAATAAAATTGTTAAATAATTGAATACTATATATTATGAAAAACCAAATCTTCTTTACTTTAAAGAAGAGATGAAATATAACAAAAATGGAATTGTCAATGCAAAATATACTTATTTTAAATGAGACTAAATATTTCATTACTTTTTTTAATTAACCCAAAAACATATATAATATATATGTGCATAATAAAATTACTTATATTTTTTACCAATTTTGTTTCACATTTTGTCATAATTATAAAATTTATTGTAAATATTTAAAAAATGTGTACTTTCTAGGACAATATATATGTTAAACTTAACATAAATTGAATACAAGCTTTAAGGAAGGATTGATCTAAACTACAAGCCTCATTAAATTTTTCAAATAAAAATACTTATTAACTTTACTATAATCGATTTGTACGTCTAAGTAATGATTGAAGTATTTTTAAACGTTAAACCAAAGCAAAATGAGACAAACAAATGGTCAATGAAAAATGTGATGAATTTGATTTGAAATTCAAGGTGGTAATAAATAATTTTACTTGCAATGAGATTATATATTGATAAGGAGAATATACTGAGAAAAAACTGTAGTATATAATACCAAACCTTTACTTATTTGAAATAGTATCATATTTAGGTATTATTTAAAATTTAACCGTTTTATTTTTATAATGTCAACTCCAGTCAATTGTAAATAAGTATTTTAAGTTTTAACGCCATTTATACCTTGAATGACAGCAAAGAAAATATAAATCATTCAAATATCTGAAGATGAACAATCACCTTTTGGGTTTCGTCCACACGTTACTCACCCATCCTTAAGAAGAGCATTAAAAATTCATGCGCATTAATATATAATTGAATCAAGTTTGAATAACATATGCATGATAACATTAAAATGAGAATGATAATGAAAGAAAATAAATTCATATATGTTCATAGTTAATGGAAATTAATGTCACACTATGAAAAAGAGTGGCGCTGATATTTAGCGATTGCTACTTCTAAATAGCAGTAACAGTCTTTGTACAATTAAGTAGTTCTTAAAACCATTTTTCTGAAGTAATAATTCTATATGCAATGTAAAATGAGACAAAAGATAACATACTTGTATCAGTTTCTCGTCGATCAACTTCGTCATATACATCCATTACCAATTCTTCCAATAAATGATTTGGTAACTACAAAGGAAAAGTGTAAATATTTAAAAATTATAAATTTCAGTAATTTATCAATTTCATTTATGAAATTAAAAATTAGTACATTACCATTTGTAATTTATTTCGTGCTTCGGAAGCCTGTTCACTGCGTTCTAATTTAACACTCCATTCGGGAATAAATAAGTGTTCTCCTGACTTGTGATCAGGTTTTCGTTTGGAAACAAAATATGTAAGTCTATCTGTGACTTCGTACATACATTCAATAAGTCTTTCATTCAATTCCAAATGTCCAGACAATCTATAAAAGTTTTCAATTACAATATTAAGACAGAATATTGAAAAATTACACAGAAGACTGAAAAATGAAATGTTTTTAAAATACAAAATGTAAGCTGACTTTGTTTTCGTCTTATATTTACATCCAAGTTTGTCCTTTGGATATAAACAAACGACATTATTGTTTTCATTTCTTTAATTTGGCCTTGCAAATATTTACAAACTTTGAATTTGTATATAGACAATATTAAACATGTTTCATTCTTTTTTTTCACAGATTCTTTTTTTATTTATTTAAAGTTATGTTACAAAAATAAATACTTTGCAATTTCAGCAGGAGTTTGACCACTAGAATCCATAAGACTTGGATTGCCACCATTGGCAATTAAGAGCTCTAACTGTAATGTTTGACCTGCACGAGCTGCTACATGTAAAGGTGTTGTGCCTTTCTCCTGTTTATACAGAATTTTTCTATTAACATTTCATTGTTAATTTATCAGATAAAACTAGTAACTATACAAATCCAATCATATTCTTCTTACAATAATTTCAATTCATTTATATAAATTGCTGTCATATACTGATAATGTTAAATTAAGAATATTTAAAGCTTTTTATATTAATTTGTTACTATATCTAAAAAGAAATAGCATACTAAAATATTGAACGAGTTATTTTACTATATAATTAAATTTAAGCTTGATAATAAAAAACATTGTTGTTCTTACTTTGTAAAAATAATTTGGACTGGCTCCTTGAGCTAACAACCTTAATGAAGTCTCTAAATTACTAGTTCGTACACTGCTATGTAACTGTCTACTTAAATCTTCTTCATTGCAACATTCTTCTTTGCTTGGACGTAAAACGAAGCTTAGTTGTTGGTGTTTTATTCGAATAAAATCTGCTTTCACCGGGCTAAAAGTATTTGGACATGTTTATTTCAATCAAATTGCATGTAAATTTTAAACATGAATGAATATTACTTAAGAAACTTACTGTAAAGGATCTTTTGGCTGAGGTTTCCTTCGACTAATTTTTGAATTACTGGGATCTAATAAAGAATGTTCCCAAATACTGTTTGCTCCATTATCATTTAATGTATGCACCATCTATAAATTTATTTTGCATATATGTAATAATTATTATAAAATTTAAGATGGTTCATTTTATTTTATTATTTTTAACTCTGTAATAACTAAATGATGATGAAATTAAAAGTAAATATCAAAAATAAATGAAAGAAGTGAGGAATCTGTAAGTAATTTGTATTTAAAGTGATTCAGATGAAATGAAAAATGAATATTTTGTAATAAAATGCAAATTTATCTTACATTCAATAAATGTGAGTTCCATATTCCTTTATGGAGACACTTTATTTGTGAAATATGGCGTCCTAGACTTCGATGAATACTGCAACATTCGTCACATAATAAAATTGCTCGATTAACAGAAGCCCATCCAGGTTCTACAAAATTCATAAATAAATTAAATATTATCTTAACAAAAAGGCCAACTTCATATTAAAGTACATACTAAATGTTGGTAACAAGTTATTGTATAATGAATAAGATATAACAAAATATTATTTTTTTACATTAATTGATTTAAATTACTTCATATGTATATATATTACTTCATACATACATCATAATAAACAGTTCAAATTAAAAGAAGAACCAAAATAATACATTATGTACAAATGAGGATAATTGCTTGTAAACATTGAATAATATTTAAATTGTATATATACAGTGTTTTCATTATTTATTATCAATAATGGACGTTTTCAACAAAATAGTAGTTCATTGGCCACAAAAATAGTTAATGAACGTTTTGAACAAAACAGTATTTATTAACCACAAAAAAAAATTAATGAACGTCTTGTAAAACATATTTACTATTTTAATAAACCAATTAACTATCATAAATTCCAGTCTGAAAAGCTATTAGGATCGTGTAAATGTAAATTATAACTCATTTAACTCGATTATTAACACATAATTGGCATTTAATGTCGCAAAATTATAATCATAACAAATGCGATTAGATTAGCACCTAATAATTAGCAGCCATGACAAAAGAATGGTTAATAAAAGATGTGACACATACTTGTCATAACGAGATTAGTTTTAATTATAAAAAAAAGTACCCACCGAGTGCCCCACAATCAGCACACACATCGGTTGTCGCTCTTTGTTTACTTCGAGCCATTTTTATAATTGTTAGTTAACAACTCGTCACAAAGTAATTGTCATCGCATCATTGTGCCATAATCATCGGGTGAATAACACCCGGGGTATACCACAAAAAATAATTCTAATATTCTAAATAAAAACACTTTGTCCCGAGCGCCATTTTAATTTATTAATAATTCTTCCGTGTTCTTAGACACTCCGCATATAAACCTCCGTGATCCCTCGCTGATATCAAGGCCTACGCTAGCAGGCCGGCGAGGCAAGGCACCCAGTAAGAGTATTTATACAGGAATTTCGACGTTTAATATTTGCTGCCTTTATTCATCTAGTGAACATGTCATAAATGACAAAGAAAGCATCAGCATCATTTACCATTTTTTCTATCGTCCCTAAAACGTGGCCAATAGGAGTCGAAACATTTTTCATCTTAACGTGAAGTTGGCGTCGAATTATATATAATATTATATAAAATACAAACTTGTATACAAAATTACTTACTTATTGTCATATACATTATAACTTTAAAATTTATTCATGTAAAACAATTTTAATGTAATATTTAAAGTTTAATTTTTAAGTATTTAATTTTACCGCCAGATTTAAAATTGTGTCAAGATATCCTTTGAAATTCTTGAAATGATATTAAAATTATTATTGCAAACAATAAACTTATTTTATTTAATTTTTAATACAAATATCATTTATGTTATCGACTGAGAATAATTGAAAATTGAGTATAGGAAATAAATTGTTCGAAATTTGTAAGTATTGAAATATCTATAATAATTTGATATAATAGAGACAATAATTTAATTAATGTATATTTAGTTCACTGTTAAGTTCATGTTTAAACATTTAAGAAACTTAATTAAGGTTAATATTTATTACTACAAAAATAATTAAGTGATTCATTGAAGACTATAAATACATGCTTTAATAATTTTTTATTAAAAATATTTACTTTTATTTTATAATTTCTCTCTTATAAACTATTTTACACAATAATTATATATAAAATATATGATATTACCAAACTATAATATATGTTTCAAATATTGTTAAATCTAAATATATATTCATATAAAAATTAGTTTGTAAATCACACCAATTTAAAATTCAAACAGGATGACAAATATGTACTAATAAAAAAATAATATATTTTTAATAATAAATTAAGTTGTTTTACAATGTTACATTACACAAAAAGCAATGACGCAAGATAGTTGATGGTTTAAGGGTATAAGCTAAAAGCGAATAAACATTGAAAATATTGTATTGTATAAAGTACATTTGATTTCTCTAATTTTTATTTTTTCAGATTTTGCAGAAGTTCAACAACTGATTAGTTCAAACTAAATACTGTAGTAACAAGTAAATCACGAATTTCTATGTCATGAAAATGTATAAAATTTTATTTCATTAATAAATTACAAACGATCTAAAACTATAATAACTAATGCATAAAAGTTTTATTTTAATTAAAATCGATTTGCATATTATAAAGTATTCATAAATATAAAGTTTTGACAGAAAAGTTAATACAAAATGGATTTTAAAAAGTAACTAAAAATATACAAAAAATAAATTGTTTAAATAAATGAATATTCAAATTTACATTTTATTAATACAAATATATTATATGTATTCTTTTGTTTTTAATGTATTTTCAACTTTAAAAACTTCGCTTTGTATTTTCAACATGTAAATCTAATATATCTCTTAACTACTTTTATAATTAATAATATGTTAAAAAATACAAATATTAATACACTAAAAACAAAAGTATACATTTTTTTAATTCAGACATTTGAATAATTAATGATGAAATGGGGATTCAGACAATAAACTTTGCAGTTGTTTCATCGCACTTTTGGAAGTGACTGTTCGAGGTGTGTTTAATATGCTTTTTGAACGCACCAGTTTACATGTTTTAGGAGTATTTATCGCAGAATTACTGGACTGTAGAATGGCCAATTCCCTTAGAGAACCACCAATTGTTTTTCTTGATTGTGTCTTTTTATCGTGAACAATGTTCAATTCATGCTCCATTTTTAAAAAACTGTCTTCATAACCGCTTCCTAATTTACCAGTCTTAATAGATAATTTATTTAAGCTAGATGTGGAATCAGATTTTTGCAATTTATTAGCCAAACGTAAGCTTCTTCTTTTTGGAGTCATTGGTTTTTCGATATTGATTGGTTCTTTCTTGAGAGTGGTAATATTCTCATTATTTTCCTTATTGGTATCCATAAGTTCTGTATTACTTATCACTTTATCTGCTTCTACAATTTCTTTTATTTCTTTAAAAGAAGTCTGAATACCTTGAGAAATGGTGGATAATTTTTCTGATTTCCCTTTTGATGATTCACTTAACTCATTTACAATTTCTAAAGCTGCAGTCATACTTTTTATGGATTCTTGAAGAACAAATTTTAAAGAATTTAATTTATCTGGTGGATAAGAAGGTTTATGTGATTTTTTTACTTTTTTTTCTGCTTTGCATAAATTATTAGGATCATTTGACGAATTTTCAGATTCTGTTACAAACTTTGGAGTCTTTATAATTTTATTTTCGGATTTTGGTAAATAACTTTTTCTTGCTGTAAAATCTTTCGGCGTTGTTGCTGGTTTTATACTTTGTCGAGGTTGGCAATTATTATTTATTGTTGATTGCCTATAACTATATATAGATTTTTTACCAGATTTAATTTCCGGAACTTTTTGAACACATGAAAGTGATGTAGGTTTATTTTTTTTTGGTGAATTAACAATAAGTTGTCGCCTTACTGAAATTAATAAGATAACGATGTTAATATTTTTTAAAGATATTCTTTATTTCATATTAGAAGTGTGCTCGTAATAAATATGTTTTGTAAATCTTTTAAGTGTGATAACAAACTATAATAAATGGAAAGATATAAGATATTTCTTTCTTTTAAATTTAAAAATAATAACCAATTAATTTATAAATAGTAAATAATTTATTCAATGTGAATTTCAACAAATATAATATATACGTACCTTTTGGTTTTTCATCAGGATACATTTTATCTAATATTCTGATGGGAATTGGCATTGGCATCTTTTCTGAAAACATATATTAATTTTGTGTTAACGATTTTATTTAACAGTTATATAATAATATAGAATACTTAATATAGAAATATTATACATTTTTAAAATTATATATTTATTTAATAATATAAAAAAAGCATAAATATTTAATTACTTACTGGCAGATTTTGTACTACTAAGTGCACTTTTTGGAGGTGTAATCTTAATTTTGAAAGGCAATAAAAGTTTTTTTTTCCCCTAAAAAATCATACAATGTAAATGTTAAATTATACATGTAATTAAGTTAAATAATGATACCAAAGAATATTTTAAAATAACTAATGCATATTTATAGAAACTTTCATAAATTAAATATTATCTTCAATATTAATGTTTAATTTTATTACTACCGTTGATGCTGTTTCCTTAATCATTCTTGTTGTTTTATATAAATCATCTTCCATGTTGAATATCTTTTTTTAAATGAATAATTCCTTCAATAGATGGTTATTTATAATCTGTAAAATTAAATATATAAGAAATATTACATTTTTATAATGATAATTATTAGATGATAATAGTTTTATAAAGCAAAATTGTTTATATATTTGTTGCAAAATTCAAAACAATCATTTAGAATATTTCTAGTTCAGACACAATTTTAATGTATTTCAAAGTATCCCAACAGAATAAAACAAATTAAATATTTATTAATATATATTTTATAGATAAAATGAAAAATGATCGTAAGATACATTTATTATATATTATATTCTGTTGTGATATATTTGTCGAAATATGTATTGAAACCTAAAATGACAAAATTATTTTAAATCATTAAAGTTACGAAACAGTTTATTTGAAATTATATTAAATCACTAACCTTTTAAAATAAAGTACTGTGTAAATATTGAAATGTCATATATGACAACTGAATTTAAACATGAATAAAATATCTGATCTTATTTTGTGCAAATAAACCACTATTTTTATGTTATTGTAAAATCCTTCGTATATTAATGTAGAATTCAAAACAATCATTTACAATCTTTGTAACGTAAACACAATATTGAAGTGTTTCAAATTTGTTAGTTTAACGTGAAGTAATCATTGATAACATAATTGGTGCTTTTTTAAACGTCGCTCTAGGAACTAATAACGTCTGCGACCTGTGGCACTTTCGAAAATGATTCCACTTCAGGCGAAATAAAGTTTCTGTCTTGTTTCAGCCATTACTGTGCTTCAGGGGAGAAAAGGACAAAACCTTGGGGTTATTTTCCCTAGGTACTATGACGTATTCGAGATTGAACCATTTCTTAAATTAATAAAGGACAAACAATAAACACGTCCATTTTTAATTTAAGAAATTGTTCTATCTCGAATACGCTACTAATGAAACACGCCAATAATGTATTCTAGGGAATACCATAGACATGTTCCAAAATTGATTGCCAGTACTACATTAGTGAAACAAACATATAAATTTTAATAAGCTAGAATAAGATGCACAGTATTTCCAGTTAGTGTCTTTTTAATTTAAAATAATAGTAATAATTATTTTGTAAAATAATGACCAGACCGCTATAGACATTTCGTATATTTAAAACCAGTTCACACTGCTTTTTGTTATTTTGCTTCAAAATACATATCATTATAGGGTGCTTCCGATAGGTCCGCGTGCATGCACGCGGACCTATCGGAAGCACCCATGATCTACAATTTTCTCTTAAGATTATAGAATGGCGACCAGGGGGTCTATTCTTGAATTTACACGTGCGCAGAAACGTTTAAGAACCGTATTAACAAAATCGACACACGCACACGAACGCGCACACCATTATTTGTAGGTTGGCAATGCTACATCATACGTACATACATACATACACACATACATCCACACATGCAAACAAAACAGTGATGCCATGCTAAAATCATGGGGTGCTTCCGATAGGTCCGCGTGCATGCACGCGTGCATGCACGCGTGCAGACCTCTCTGTGTTATATAGATGGTAAATGTGTTTTGAAACACAGACAGGTCTGCACGCGTGCATGCA